>CAEFZX010015968.1:0-19935 GCA_903066825.1 Alfaro cultratus | reverse complement strand
GTGACCACTTAATGCTGCACATTCAAAGAATAACTGTTTGCATTTCTTTATAATCCATAAAATGTTTAGAAAATCTGCTGTGCATAATAATTTGGAACACGGTGTATTGCCTCAGTTGTGTTAACTAAAATAAAAATTATTTTATATCCTTTTGGGAGCAACTGTGGAAAACAGTACCAATGCAAGTGTTGGTACTACAATCACTGCTACTAAAATACTGCTTTTCACTGACTGCTATAATTGCTACAGCTAGTGCTGTACTGTCACTCCTGCTATCACAATACTGTCATTATCTGTGTCGTTGAAAAGGACTGAAGTACTGAGATCGACAGGTGACAGGCATGTGAATATTTCATAAACTTCTAAATAAAGAAACAAAACTGCAAAAGGAGCACATAGAAGTTTCTTGAAAACCATTGACTATTTCAACAGAGAGACAAAGGAAGAATATACTGAGAAATAACAGAGACTTCAGGGCTTATAAACACTGGGAATATGATGAGTTACGTGAGAACCAGGTGAGACTAATCAGTGCAGTTCAGCTGGATGGGGATCAAAAATCTAGAGCTGAGGGAAGATCTAATCTGATCACACAGCTCACAAAAGGATCTTCCAAAACAAAAGTGAAAGTTTAACACTTAAACAAGAATGCAAAACACAAAGAGCAGAGCACTAGAAAAGACTGAGAATCTCAACAAAAAGGAATTAACCTTTGTCTGAGTAAGGAACACTGGGAGGGACAAAAATAATTCAAATACCAAAATGATTAAAAAAAAAACACACAAAAAAACATAAATAAATAGTGGTGCTACTTCAACTAATGTTACTACTACTACTGTTATTCCTACTACTAGTGTCAATGCTGCTGTCACTTTTACTTTCTTTAGGTTGTACTGTTGTTTTCCGTAATACTACTACTGCTGCTACTACAACTATTGTTACTTCTACTACTACTTCTGCTACTAGAACAGCTATTAGTACTAATACTGTGCCTACTAATAAATAATAATCACTACAAATACAACTAAACTACTACTATTAGTACATGTTTAGATTACTGGGTGTTTTGGTTTTGGTTTTCAATGTGTTTGTGTTTTGACCATTTTTTTCTCTTAGATCAGTATTGTTCTTTCCTCTATGCTTTCCGGTTTTATTTAAGTCTTGGAGTTTAGCTCCTTAGTATTAATTAGTCACCTTCCCTCAGGCTTCCAATTTGTTCCCTTGCACAGTTGTTCCCAATCCCCTAATTTCTTCACCTGCATCTAAGGTCATTCTTCACTCATTCCCCAGTATGTACGCCCACCGGTTCTCACTGCTCTTTGTGGGTTTCTAACATTATCATGTCTATTGTACAACTCGTTCTGTGTCGGTGTTCTTTAATCTGCACACCCACCTGCAGCTTGGATCCTTTCTCAACCTACAAACCATGACAACACTTCTACTAACACTACTGCAACTAGCTGTAATATTGCTGCCTTTGCTGTTAGTACTACTAATACAGTTGATTATACTCCCTTAATCAGTATTATCCCTTAAACAGCAACCCCTGAAAACTTAAGTAAGATAAGCGTAAAATGATGATGTAGCATCACTATTATAATCTAAACACAGTAAATTTATGTCACACCTATTAGTCATGTAGAAGTTGTGCAGTTTTAGTGTTTTCATCTTACTTGTAGGCTCCAAAAATCTGTGATGTATAAATCCAATAATAACATGGAGGAGAGTGAAATGAAAATGGCAGCCATATTAAAGATAATCTTCTGAAGTCTTTATTCAGCAGAGTAAAATGAACCTCTTTAAAAACTTACAACAGGATGTTATATAAAGAAACCTCTGAATCCCAATAAGCTGTAGCCTCACTGCAGATTATTCTGATTGATTTCATGCTTTTTGTGTATTTATTTGTTCATTTTGTTTGAGCCCCTGATCGATTTTAAGTTGTGCCCGGTGATTTGTAGAGAGGCCACATTTTCTGCATTTCCCCTGAAAGTGTTTTTTGTATCAGTGAATATCAAACATCCCTGCTTCTCATATCGTGTTGTCCTCATCTAAGTTCCCACAGGACCTAAATTTAAAGTAATTTGTCTTACACATTAAAACGTTTCACCTGAGTGGCCACAGCATATTGCTGCAATATCTCAAGAAGTCACAGAAATATGTATATAAAACCAAACTGAAATGATTAATAACAGCAGCTTTCTCTGCTTGTTAATGTGTGTGTTCACTCTTAAAGTTTTGGAGATGGAACATTTGATATCTTAAAGTATTAAGTTCTTATGAATAAGATTGGTAGGATGTTTTTAATTTTAGAAGATATACTTTGCATTAAAAAAAAAAAAAAATCAGTTTTAAAATGATTAATTTAAAGACACCAGGCTAGAATGCTGCGAGTATTAACATCTTATAAGTATATCGTCTTGTTGAAGTGATTATATTTTTATATCTGAACACAAATATATCCATAAATGGTATCCAGGGTATCACTTAAAAACCACTGGAGCCTGATTTGCTTGAGAAACTCTTTCTGCAGTAGATTTTAATTTCATTTATTTTAATTTTCCTTATCGCCCCACAGCTGCTTCCTGGGACTCACTCGTCATTTATGCAAAAGCAGAAACCAGTGAGGTTATTTAGCATTTTGAAGCTCCCTCAGTATCAAAACAGCAACACACACTCCTTAAAACTGAGATCTTTATACAATCAAGCTCTTCAAATACATTAAATTTGTGGGGATTAAAATTACCAAAAACCTTCAATTTCTGCGTGTTTTACTGGGATATTATGTGATTAACAGAAAGTAGGATATAACTGTGCAGTGAACTTTAAAATTATTCATGATTTAATACATTCTTTTTTTAAAATCTGAAATGTGTGCGATGCATTTGTATTCAGTCACTTTTGTTGATAATTACATAGAACCACCTGTTGTGAGCTGGGGGTGTGTGGGTTGCTTTTGTTTCTTTCTATGTTTGAATTTTATTTATGCTCAACCTAGATTTCATACATCAGAGATCTGATAGTTCCATATGTTCCTAATGTAGTTTTCTCAATTGTAATATGTGTATGATTGGATTAAAATTACCTCAAGATGACATTTGTTGTGAAATAGCTCTATATAATTAAACTGCACTGAACCACTGAGTTGAATATTAGTTGACTCTATTTTCAGCGTAGTTTGGTCTTTCCTTTACCTTTTCCTTCCCTGGGTTTTTGACATGAGATCAGCCTTACAGCTACAAATCTCTCAGCTGGTATCTATTCAAGCATAGTACTTGTAGAAACTAAAAAAATCTATGTTTTTCTGCTAAGTATTCAAACTCAGTCAATTTTAATAATGTGCACCAACAGTAAGCATTAATCTCTCAGCTGGATTTAGATCTAGACTTTGACTGGGCCATTCTAACACAGTTCTGGTTGGATCCTTATAAAGATTGTACTGCCAGAAAAAGGACCTTTTTTTTTTCTTTTTTCTCTTTTTCCCCTGAAAAATAATACCATTGACATCGTGGCTATTTATTAATACTCCTTGCAATTGTGTCTCTTTCAAAAGATGGATTAAGCAATAATCCATTAGATCTTTGGATATGATTTTATAACCTTGCAATGATGTTAGGCTTTTCCACAACTGTTTCCTTGTATCCCTTAGATTACTGACGTTCAGAACAGAAGTGAATAAACACTTGAAATGTATTGAGATTAAATATAAATTGATTCTATTTACCAATTAGGTGACTTCACCATGTATCTTGCTCTTCAAGGCTATGCTTTGCATAACTGAAGTAGAAGGACATTATTGCTTCTGCGGGGAGTTTCTTTATATTCTTTAATCATTTAAGTTCTGTAATTTCAGGGAGAGCTTTTTTTATTCATTCTGATTTAGCTGTAGAGTTAAACTCTGAAATGTTTCACATGTACCTCTCCAGAGTTTTGAAATACTTCAGCTAGCATATGCTGAGTCCCCACCCATTTTTCTGGCATCTCTGCACCAAGATGTTTTCACTGCTTCTCCTCAAACCTAATGAGACATTTTTGACACACCAAGAAAAGCTAAAAATGCCCACCATATTTCCCCTAACAGCTTGGGCACCCTAGTCCATAGGCTATGAACAAACTGCTTCTTTGTGCCTTATTATTTATTCCCTTTATTGTGCTGCTCTGGCTAACCATTTGCAGAGAGGTGGGACAAATGTATGGGGAAGGAAAAAAGAGGAAATAACAAGGCAAATGTTAGAAAATTGACCTGGCGTATGCTGTCGTCGGGCCGTGATGCATTTAGTTAGAGCAGCACGAGGACTTATGCTGAACACCGAGGGAACATGTGGGTGAGGTTTTCATCTCCTGAACTGACAAATCAAATGCACTTCAATTTGTGCATGCAATTTAGACATGGGCTGCCACATTTCATTCAATAATGGGTGATATGGAAATCAATCAGCCAATAATTTGCCTGAATGGACTAATCCATCACACTGAATGTCAAAATGTTCAGTTTTTTTTAGTATATGATGTGTTTAGTATAGATTATGCTTCCAAATTCATCACAGCTTTAAGATTATATTTATGTGGATATGAATAAGAACCAGCAAATGCAATGAATATATCACATTATGACATTATGTGCTCACTGACACATTTTCTGTTCTAATTTAGCAAACAGAACCAGAGTTATGGGACATCTAGATAATATCTGTTATCATGGGAACTTGGGCGCTTTAATATTATTCAGAAGAAGTAAAGGGAAGAATATCAAATGAACCAACCTTGTTGGGGATTATATTCTGAAAAGGTATGACTTTCAGAAATTTTGGCGGGCAACAACTTACATGAAATTTACTTAATATTCCTTATTATTCCATAGCCTTTTAGAGGCAGCAAAAGACCTCAGACTGGAGCTATGGTTCACTTTCTAGAATATCAATGTCCATAAACCTACAGCCAGAGATGCATTGAAATAGTTCAGCATGTTCTAAGCATGTGTTGGAATGGCCCAGTCAAAAGTCCAACTGGAACTTAATGCCAAGGTTTGAACTCTGATGCATGAAGCATGAGCCTTGGCAACCACCTATTCCTTTTTTGGTAAATTATTGGTCAGTAAAATGCTATTTTATTATTATTATTATTATTATTATGTAATGTTTTAAATTTATCAAAATAAAGTTAATCTGAATGTTAAAAGTAACTCTCTTTCAGTTCGATTAAATTTGAGCTATTTCACTTTTAATATGAAAAAATTGATACCAAAATTTACATCTCTGAATATGCAAACTAGCACACATCCTTTTCTTTCCACTTCAGGATTATGCACAATTTCATATATACCCCATAAAGTCCCAATTAAACTCAGACAAGTTTGTGGTTGTTGCTTGACAAAATGCAAAAACTAAGTTTAAGGTGGATAAATACTTTTGCAAAGAATTGTACATTTTCATAAACAAATGAATAAAGAAAAAAAAAAAAATTCCTCCAATATACTTTGTATCATATTCTTAAGTCAATGGTTTACTTGTGTCTGACAAAATAAAGCCTAATATTTTTCTAATTCAAATCTCAAATCATCTAAATACTTGAGTTATGTGCTCTTGGATAAATTTTCCCCTCCACACTGAGCCTTTCAGACCTAATTAAGAGTTTCTATGAGGCCCTCTGCTGTCAGAAGACCACTTTTTTTATTTCCATCTCTTTCCTAATTTAGCTGCCAGTCATTTTGGCTCATATCCAAAATACCCAATCTTTGTGAACTAATATCAGGCATCTCCATCTGTGACCAATTAAAGCCCTTTTACACTGATGCCATCATATGTTAGCTGCTCTTCATGCATTCAGAGCTGCAAAAGCAGGGGGTAAGGGGATCATTTCAGCTGCCCTCATTACATTTCCTTCACGGGCATCATTTTATCCATGTCACGATGGCTTGACCCTGCAACCTGACACAGTCTGCCTACTTTTTAAAAAGTGTGATTAGTAGTTCTGCCAGGAGAAAGGCAACTCCAACCTTAGTTTGAGGTCAGCAGCTAAATCGATCACTAAACCTCACCAGGGACTGTTCTGAACCTTTCCTTATAAAAACAAAATCCTTGCAGAACAGCTGGTTCTGAGTCAAACAGAACTGGTCTGTAAATTATTATTTATCCAGTGGTGTATTTTTTTCCACTAACAAATGTGAGCTGTCAATAAAAGCACAGCTGGGTAATGAAGTATTGATTTTCACAGCAGGATTTCACATAATACAGAGTTTTAAAAGAATGCATTGAAGAAAAAGAAAACAGCTTATTCTGCTTTATGTGCGCTTGTGTCAATTATATCAGAAGAGGCACAAGAAAAAAGCTGGTTTTAGTAAATTTTATAAAGTTTTGACATATTTGAACATAGATTCTGAAGGATTTGGGTTGCATTTGAGTTTCAAGAAGTTCAACTTTACCTATTTGAGTCAGAGCTTGACCCCTAGTCCATCTAACAATGTTGGGCACTACTATTGATAGCTAAGCAGAAGCACGTAGTCTGGACTCATTCTGCAATAGCTTATCTGGACAGTATCTTTTTTAACTAGAATTTTTCACAAACAACCAGAGAGAAAATATCTACCGACAGTTGTAAAGACAGAAATGCCTTGCTGATGTCAAAGGAGCAGGGGCAGATTGGTTCAAATAGGTAGAAAGGTAACAGTACTTTAACAACCACTCACTACCAAGGTAGGTAAACACGGCATGATCACTGAAACTGGACATTAATGGATTGATAAAATGCTTCATGACCAGCTGCTTCTCCATTTCAGTTGGTACATTCAGAAAGGGTCAAGAAACAGGAATTTTCTTGTTGGTTTAATAGTGGGGGTAAATTTCCTTGGCACACTTTTGGTCCCTTAATGCCAGTTGCCATTCAGACACCACCTGAGTGTTGTAAATCATATTATTAATGGCTAATCCGAATGGCTACATCTAGCAAGACAGTGCAAAATGTCACAAACCTTACTCTATAGCAGACTTGTTTCTTGAACACAAGAGTGGGCAGCATTTAATTAAGTGGCCAGTGGCTCTATCTCTAGTGACATCGATCAAATTAACATGTCTGGCTAGTAGCATTGAAGTACTTAGAATATATTGATATAACTGTTGAAAAATATGTCCTTCAGTAAAAGTTAGCCAGAGCTGAGGGAAATACAGTATCAAGATGGCTCATATAAAATAAAATAAAAAAAGTAAAGCAGATATGACTTCACTGTAATATAGTTTCATCAAATACCACCATTGTAAATCAGAGTAATAGCAGGACATACTTCCATGCATTTTTAGGAAATAATATGGTGATCTGCCACCATCTAGTGGCCACACTGCGCAATGCAGTGGCGTCCTTCGCTACGTCATACAACAACAAGGAAGTAGCGACTATGCAATCAGCACCATGGGTACATGGGTAGATTTATTGTCACTGATGGATTTATAATTATGAAACTTTGACCTTGCATGAACAATAAGCATAAAAAAAGATTTTTAGTCTTTATCTTTAAATTCCTTGACCGTACAATGACTGGGTTTTTGTTGGGTTCTGTTTTTGTTGTTGTTGTGTAGTTCGGTGAAGTATCATGGAGAATTACTCCCACGTTAGAGTGATAGGGGAAGGGTCATTTGGTCGGGCTGTGTTGGTGCTATGCAGAAACACTCAGGATAAATATGTACTTAAGGAAATACAGCTGCCAAAGGTGGGTACGAGCATAATCTTTTAAATGTTGTAGCTTTGACCTAATTTACAATAGAATAATCCTTTGTATGATACAGTGGGAATTTTTTCTTAACTTAGAAAAAAATAGGACTATGAACTCCCAATTCCTGCATGACTCTCACAGGCGATTGTTACAAGATAAAAGAGTGGTAAAAGAGTTAAATAGTTTTCAGCTATAAATAAAGTGACAGATTAAAGTGTGTTTTAAGCAAAGGCAGATTACTGTTCATTTACAGGAGTTGGTCAATGTTTATTGTCCCATTTTACAGAACCATTCCAAATTGCAAAGTTCAAGAAGGGAAGCCGTTCTACTGTCCAGAATGAAGCATCCCAATATTGTGGCTTTCAGGGAGGCTTTTGAAGGTAATTTTAAACAGTACAATTAAAATGATTTACAGCATCTTAAAGTATTTTTTAGTATATTATTGACTTTAATGTTTTTTATTCAGGCTGGATGAGTTATGCCAACATAAAGTAGTGATTCTTACATAGTATGACAAACTAGAGCTGCGGTTGGAGAAAATTTGACTACATAAATTTTATGTCTGGACTTTAACTGAGCTATCCTAATACAAACTTGCTTTGTTTTAAACTCTTATACTGCAGCTCTTGCTGTATGTTTTGGGTGGCTGTCCCGCTGGAAGGTGAACATAGGCCAGTGATTCTTGAGAAGTGGTACAAAATGGGTTTAAATTTTCCCAAAGCAATTTTTAATTATTCCTCAAGCTTATGTATTATAAAGAATGTTATGATAAATAATGTTTTGAAAATGGAAAGATGCCAAGGTGCAGGCTCCCAGTTGCAATGTTTGTTTGTTTTTTTAATGGACTTGACCCAGAACTTTGTCATCACCATCTGACAAAAATAAATATAAAATTATTTTTAATGACCCTATTAGTGATATTTTTACTCAGTTTTACAGACAAATGCTTCTCAAGAAACAAAAGAAATATTATTTAAAACAAAAAACAACATAACATCTGAAGGAGTTGACAGTGCATGACGGAGTTGACGCAGAACTGAAGGTGGTGACAAAATAGTGAGTAAAAAGAAATACTTGATACATGTGAAGTAAAGCCATTTATGTAAAATACATTAAAATGAATTAACTGCACACTTAGTGAGATTTGTCAACACTATCACTAAAAGAGACAAACAGTCAGTTAAAAACTCTGATGGAGTTGACAAAATGCCAAACTATCTCAATTTATATGATGTTACTCTGAAGGAGGCCATATTGTAGCTCATCAGGTCCATAAAATCTTTACAGTTCACTAAAATTAAGCATTTATTTCACAAAATTTCATCAAAATTTTGTAAATTGTCAGTTATGGTGTTGACACATTATGGTTGTGACGAGCAACTTAGGAATAAAACGGAAGAAAAAACTAAAGAATAACATAAGCTAACTAGAGCTGCTTAGCCTCTTTCTGGCCGCTGGTCTAGACCATAAAATATAAATAAAACAGATCAAAGTTTGTGGTCGAACAGGACAAAATGTAAAAAAGTTCAACGGTTGGGAATACTTTTTACTCCGAGCTGTGCAGATATCTTTGGATAAGATGAAAGGAAATGTGGTTGTGTGTTTCCAGCGGACGGCCTCTTGTGCATTGTAATGGAGTACTGCGGTGGAGGAGATCTGCTTCAGAAGATCCAGCAGCAGAAATCCTCTCAATTCACTTCTGAAAATGTAGGTCGATTTCCCTGCAGCTGTTTTCTGCGACTGATCTTATTTTTGTCCCCGTTCTAAAAAATGTTTTCCTCTTCCCAGATCTTGAAGTGGTTCGCTCAGATGTGTGCAGGTGCAAAACATATTCACGATAAAAGGGTTTTGCACAGAGATTTAAAGTCCAAGGTAGAGTAGCATCAAAGTATGGATTAACATACGGGCTGAAGTGAATTGCTCAACCGTAACAGAGTGGAGTGCATGATCACCCTCTTGTGCATAATGTCATTTTGCCACAGCTGAATGCTCTTATGTTTTGCCTCATGTTAAATCACCACTTCGGTCTCATTTCCTGTTGCAGAACATTTTCCTGACTGATGACGGTTCAGTCAAGCTCGGGGACTTCGGCTCTGCTTGTGTTCTGAACAGGTGCTGCAGGAAAACACATTTAGATCGCCTCTCCAGGCTGATTTCTCATTGCTGCTTTCGCTGCTATATTTAAAAAGAATGACTGTGAATTTCTTGCAGCTCAAAAGCTTATGCTCAGGCATATGTTGGGACGCCATATTATGTGGCACCAGAAATCTGGGACAACAAGCCATACAACAACAAGAGGTACGCTGCAGCAGTTATAAACCTAATTATGAATTCTTTAGTGACTAAAAATAATTAAACAGACAAACCAAAAAAACTCTTATCTTTTTGGTTTGTCTTGTTGGCAACAACATGTTGCCAGACATAAAACCAGACTTCAATAATTTTCTTAATTTCTCTAATAAATGTTTGGATGTTTCTTTTCTCTGTAGCCAAGAGGATGTGCATCTTTAAAAATATATATATATATGTATAAATATAAAATTAAATAACCACAGAGCGCAGATTTCCTGTAGAATTTCATTCCCTTCCAGCGATAAGTTTTTCTGCTTAAAAGGATTTGTGGAGGAGTTGTTTTCAGAAGATTCTCTAAGCCCACGGTGGGCTTGCCTTTACAGATTCCTGCCAGTTTTTAATGTGCTTCTGCCTTCAGATCAAAACACTGGCCTACATACAGATATCTGCACAAATTCTGCAGCGATTAATCAAATTATGCACCACGTCCGGAAATCCTTCAGTTATTCAGTTGCAGTTTTACAATCGGAAACATAATCATTCATCCCTATATGTGATTTTCTTTTTAGAAACACCCCGGGCGTTGTGCTGGACGGGGGCGTGTTTTGGGAGGTCCAATGTGGAGTTTTGGTGGATGGAGAATTTGTTGCTTTTCTTGAATCGCTGGTAGTTAAGGGTTGCATTCTTTGAGTGTGGTTGTGTTGAAATCTCCTGTTAAGCACTTTTTACTGTGCAACTATTATTCATTTAATCCAAAAAGAAACCCATCAACAGATCAGTCCTAAACTGTATTAATGTTAAATCAACCAGGAAGGGCTGAGCTTTTTAAATATTGATGTTAAAAGTATTTTTTTAGCTGCAGATGCATCCTTTTCTACAAATAATCAATCATACACCCAATGCTTTGTTGTTGTGTTTTGGGCAATAACATTTTTATTTTCTTGTATAAAAAAGAATCAAGTTATTTGCTTATTTGAACTTTTGGAATGTTTTTCAAATATTGTATAAAAATAAGCTTAAGTTAAATGAAAAATCTGCCGAATTTAATTGTCGGAACAATTGATTAGCTAATTCAATAAAGTCAGTGGTGCAACAGGAGAGGTATGTAATTTTATCCGTGACAGTCTAGGGCAGCTTACTGTTTCGCTAAGTTGTCAGGACAGGACATGTAAAAAAACAAAACAAAAAACCCCCCAAAAAAACAAGGTGGAGTTTTGAAGCCAGGCTTAGTCTCAGTTCCCAGATGAGCAGGAGTTATGTAACTCATGTAATCTTGCTTCTCTGTGACTGTGTATGACAAATGTCTGGATTGAATGAATAACCACCTCTGTCTTTTTGTATTTTGCAGTGATGTATGGTCGCTGGGCTGTGTCCTCTACGAGCTCTGCACCCTGCGACACCCGGTACTAGTCCTCCCATGTCCTGAGTTTAACCGATTGGACCTCTGCTTAAATATTTATGAGTTACTGACTAAAATCAGCTAGATCAGCCTCATCTTGTCAGCTGAGTTCAATTATCTGCTGTGTTTTTGTGGCTCGGGTGTGGTTTGTTATCTCTCCGACCCTAACTCCCATTTCCTGTGTTCAGTTCCAGGCGTCCAGCTGGAAGAGTTTGATCCTGAAGGTGTGCCGTGGCGCGTACCCTCCGCTCCCCAACCACCTGCCTTACGAGCTGCACTACCTGATCAAGCACATGTTCAAGACTAATCCAAAAGACCGGCCGTCTGTTCACACAATCCTGACCTCTCACCGGATTTCCAGACTCCTGCGCTCTCATCTGCCCCCACAGGTGGAAACAAGACATACACTCTGGGTCCAAAGTGATTTTACAGCTTGTCCTCTGACAGGAATGTCAAAATCAGTTGAAACTCTTACTCATATTTCTCATCTGTGGAATCTGACAAGCTCATGTTGGTTCAGATGGTGCTGGAGATTTTGTTAGGCGTTGCACTTACTGCTCTGGTTTGAACCCTTTATAGGTTTCAGAGGAGGAGGAAGAAAAGAGGCGAACAGGTCGATGGAACAAGGAAGAAGGGCAGAAAGTGGCTAATTTCCTGGGAGAGAAGAGTTTAATAAAAACATCAACAATTGAAGGTGGAAAGTTCAAAACGCTTGATTTTAATGTGTCTTAGCAAAGCATTCCTAATCCTGGAACATTTTCACTTTTTTTAGGCTACTTCCACAAACTCAAGTGTATTTTATTGTGTTTCATGTACAGTCACAAGCCTTCAAACAGTGTTTGTAATATTACAGAGTAATTTTATTAAATAATTCATATAGATTTAAAATAAAAACAAAACAAAACATAAAAATGGTAGTGAGATTTGGATTATTGATTAAAAATAATTTGAATATTATTTAGAGGGGGGTATAATAAATGTTTGCACTTCACAATAATTTATTGCTTTATTTTATATGTTCTATCACATGAATAACATTATTTTGATAGACGTCAATATTGTGTGACTGTTTTTAAGTAATATGTTTTGATAATAGCATAATAATGCAAGCTCATGCTCTCAAACACCAATGAACCTTCATTTTGCAAACACTTGGAAGTGAAATATATTTTAAATATCCAAAATCAAGCAACCACCAAAAGCAATAAAAGGACAATAAAAACCTCATGCAACAGAAACTGTAAATAAAATGGATTATAGGGTCTCCAAACAAAATTGCCCTTTAAAAATATTAATTAACTTATTGAGCTCATTTTAGTTTGTAATGTAATTAATTGATTAATTTCTTACTGCGACGGGCTTAGGTGAAGATTTACCTAAAAGCTGCTGTGAGAGCTCAGAACCAGGCTGTAGGAAGCAGTGGACGGCTGAGTCACCGAGTGCTGTGCTACAGATGTTGGCCAACGCCAGCCTGGTTTCATCAGACAGCATGACTGCGGCTAGCCAGACCGGCTCCACCCATGAAAGTACGATATCGGCGGAATTTAATTTCCTGAGCTGTTCGAAAGAAAACTAGATCCCAGGGTTCCTTCCTTGTTGTTCCAGGTGACTCGGAGGCCGGCAGGCAGAGAAAGCAATGGCTGCGGGAACCTCCTGAGCGGCTTCTGGGCCTGCTGGAGAAGGCTCAGCTGAACAAAGCTTTCAGCACCTTTTTAATTCACAGAGGAGGTCAAGAGCACGCTTTAAGCATCTTTTTTGCCCTAAACATTCTCAGTGAAACAGTTAAATCAAGGGTGCCCAAAGTCGGTCCTCGAGGGCCGGCTTCCTGCACGTTTTAGTTCTTTCCCTGGTAGTATCAACAACCTTTTCAGCATGTCAATGTTCTTCTTAGGCCTTCTAATGAGCCATCTTTTTATCCAGGTGAGTTAAACCAGGGAGAGAACTAAAACATGCAGGATGCCGGCCCTCGAGGACTGACTTTGGGCACCCCAGATTTAAATCATTCCAGGTGGTGTAAAAGGTTTTATTTGATGCAGTTTTTTCCGTTTCCAGATGACAACCCACTGGTTGGGCCTCTCTCCCGGCATCAGGGTGATGACACTGATGGGCCAGAGCTAGAAGTAGTGGATGAGTACAGACTGCAGCCTCGCTCTGATGATGAGGACACGTAAGAACATTTGCTTTTTTTCATACATTTTATGTTTTAGTTCTTCTGATGTCTTTCTTGTCATGTAGTGTCAATAAGAATTAGAATTCAACTTTATTGTCATTGCATATGTCACACGTACAAAGCAACAAAATGCAGTTTGCATCCATCCAAGTGCTTAACAAGAAAACAAAAAATATATTAAAAATGTACGTTGAAGTTTTTTCTTCTTTAAAAATATGCTAAAAAATAAGTGTCATGAATTAGTCATAAGTTTAGATTTTTGAGTGAATCTTGGCTGTTAAATGGAAGGAAAATCAGTATTTGTGTTAGTTTGACAGATAAAATCACAATAAAATTCACTGAGGCTGTAACATGAGAAAATGTGAAAAGTTTAAATGCTTATCAATATTTTTGCAAAGCACTCCATGTTGCTTTTTGTGCCACATTAGGAGGTTAATGTAGTCATATTAGGAACCAAGAGGTTTCACAAAATGCTTTTTTATAGAAAACAATCTCAAATATAAACAGGGAATAAGAAAATGTAGCATTAATTTTTGACACACTTACATGTGTGTCTTGTAAACTAGACATGTTTCCACCACATTTGACCACAGTTGATATGAGGAGCAGCAGCTACGCTGAAATGCAAAGTCAACTTTACATGTCGTGACTTGGGGTGGTCAGAGTGGCTGCCATTTTCTGAGTGGGAAATCCAACTTGAAAGGACATTCCAGTTAATTTTTCTGAATTTCACAGTTCTGACTGGAACACAGCATAAGCCCCTGGAAAGCAACCAATTTAAATAAACTTTGCTAACTATGATAACAAGAGTGTTTATGCAAATGTCTTATTAATGGCTTCAAAAGAGTGTGATTAAAATGAAACTTAATATTAGTGGTAGTACCTTCTGCACACAATTCTGGTTTTTGAATTTCAAGTTGTTTGTTGTATGATCATTCTACCCTGAAACAAAAACAGAAGTTATCCTTAAAAACCCAAGTATCATAATGAAGCTTCAGATGGTCATAAATACAAAAGAATGCCCAAAATGTGAACATTTCCCGTACATTTTTATGGATATGTTGGACTTTTCGTATATTTCTGAGCCAGTCTGTGTAAAAATAAACAGTTCAGACACTGAATATTGATGTGGACAGAGTGAGCTTTCTGAGTACCTGCAGAATGCCTGGAATGTGTTAGCTTTGTATCGTTTCTATAAAACAGCTCTCCTATGAAAACACTGTTAAAATTCATTGTATTGTGTATTCTGTCCACACAGGGACTTTGAGGAAGAATCTCCTTGTGACTGGGTGGATGAAGTTGAGAAAATATTTTCAGAACACTAAAGCCTGGTTCCTTCAGACCTCAAACAGAAAACACTAGCTTTTCAAACGTGCCAAACTTTCTTTCTCTTTTTTTCTATGTTAGTTTGGGAAAAGAAGTAACTTTGAATATGTGAGTGAAATAATTGTGTCTGTAAATGTTTGTTTTCTGTGAGGTGTGTGTGTTTCTTTTAACCGAGTGGAGCATCTGCTCCTGGGGTTTTGGGACGTCGGTGATAAGATTCCCAGAAGACTGAAGGCCATCTCAGGTGCTGCTCCTTGGGAAATCAGGAAATATTAAGACCCACAGAAGCCCATTTCCTCTGATGTCAAAAGTAGACTAAACATGTCTTGTCTTTAATATTATTTGACTTTTACACTCTTGAATTAAACCTAACATTGTACACATCTGGCTCTTTTGTCTGTTGCTGTGTTTTATTTATGTTGTTGCAGACGGGTTGGGGCTTTGTTCTTCATTAAATGTTGATCTCACACCACTAGATGGTGTTAAAGCTGCTGCCTGGATTTGGATTGAATCGAAGTTATAAAGAATATTTTAAGTTGAATTAAACATGAATGCTTATTCTCGCTACATGGGAGATTAAGAAAAAGGCGTCCTAGTGTGAAATGAATCTAGTTTTCCAATTTAAAAGCTTGACATTGTGGAAGAAAAGAGAACAATAGAAAAACCACAGGTTTGGCAACAAACAAAGCCAAACCCAAGCCTCGCCCAAAACGTTTTGGGCTCACCAGGATATGGACTAAACTATAAAGAGGCTGATTCACCAACAGTCACTCCAGAGATGAATTATCCTGGTTGCCAAAGATTATCCGGAGAAGGAAACCTCCTACTCCATGACAGGAGTTTCCTCGCCATGAGCCTTTCAGCCTGCCTGGGAATTTTGTTTTTTTATTCTAATAAGGAAGCTCAATGGTGCAGCTCTGCGCTTATCTTAAACTTACAAAAAAATCCACATCCAGAGTTAATAGTCCACCCCCCTCCCTGCTTTTTTGACATTTTTTTTTCATGTCCCCCTCTAATCCCCTCAAAGAATGCTCATGTTCAGTGAAGATACAGATAAAGTGGAGCTGCAAAGTTGGCTTATAGTGCCACCAAGTTCTGTGTCCTGCAGATAGGAGGGTCTCCCATCAGTGGTCGAGATGTATTTTAACTGTGTCCTCACAACTCACCATATGACATGAATAACTTTCCTCTTTGTGGTCTCAGACCTTCAGTCATTTTCTAGTAGGAAATAAAAAAAGTACCTCTCAAAAGATAATAAAACATTGTAAAAGATGTATAAATTTGGAAAGTGAATATCCTTTATCTGTGTTATTTATATTTTAATGAAAAATGATGTCAAAAATTATTTATGCCCTTCTCAGAGGTCAGTGGTAAAGATGTTAATGGCATTACAGCATTCAAACATAGTTAGTAGTTGCTGAGTATGTTTATACTAGTATTTTTAGTTGATTTTTTTGTTGTTGTAAGGCTTCCGTGCCATTACCATATTCTTTAGCTCCCTGCATGGACCATCAATGAAGTTTAAGTCAGGACTCTGACTTCCAGTAATAAGAAACATCTTGGTAGGAAAATCCCACATTAAGAAATAATTCTCTCAGTCAAAATCACATTGGCTACAGGTTAGGTTATTGTTTATAAATGCTCTAAAAGCCACTAATATCTGTTTGTCTCAGTTATAAATATGACATAATACATACTACCCATCCATCCATTGGCTGTACCTACTTATAATGCAAGGTCGTAGGGGGTGGTTAGTGGTATTCAACTAAAGGTAATTTGTGTTCATCATAAGTCAGAAAATGCATAAAATAAGTAGCTGCTCTCTGTCTGTTGTTAATGTTGGAGACTAAAAAAGAACCACAGAGAAGGCTAAAAAAGGAACCATTTCACCACCAGCAGCAGCCTACCTGGGTGAAAAAAGGCAGAAATGATCCATGCTTTCCTGCCAAGTTCTGACCTGAATCCACCTGAAACTCATTAGATCCGACTTCAAAACAACAACACAAAACAAAACCCGTTACTGAGCAATATTTTTTCCCCACTGTTGCTTTTTACACATCTTTCCCAGGGTGCTAATAACTGTGATGGACTTTGCATGTTTACATTCCCCAAAATATATAATGTTTCAGGAACAGCATTATTTTGTAATCAGGCATGCTGCTAATGGTGAAAATGACACATGCATGAAATAACTTTGTAAAGTAAAGAAGAGTTAATAAAAATGTAAAGTTGGCTTCAATCTTTGGTCACAGTAACCTCTGAACAAGAGAAGAGCAGCAAACATGATGCTAGCCTTGTCATTGCCTTTCGACGCACTTCCTCTTGATTCTCATCTCCCTTCATTGCTGTTTCTGAGATTTCTCCCATTCAGCTCAATATCTCCACTTGAATTTCAGCCAAGAAGGAAAAGTTACCAACAATGGCATCAATTTATTCAAATTCTAGTAGGCCTATATATGGTTTTAGTTTGGCAATGGCAGCAGAGGAAGTGAATGAAGCCATTGAGCAATTCAAGTTGGAGCAAAAGAAATGCTTAATACATTTTATTGTTGGCAAAGATGTCGCTACCCTACTCTCCACAGGTTTGTTTACAGCACTTGTAATTTGAGGTAAGCTCCATTGAGCTGGCACTTTACATGCATCATGGACAAATGCTAAGAACCAGGTAAAATCAGATCCAGTCTTTTAAAACTTCAAGAGACCCCACGCCAAAGAAAGTAGAACAAGGGCTGGTTAGCTGATACAAGCTGATACAGACCAGGTGCAAGACAAACCAAAACAACTGCACATCTGACAGACTTTATTTTATACATGTGACATATAAAATTCTTTTGTTTTTCTTGATTTCTACAATTTACGTTCTTAAAAAAAACTTGTAATATACTAAGCAGTTTGTGTAGATCAGAGGAACTTAGTCTTTGTAGTTTGCTAATATTTGTGTGTTTTTCTCCTCCTCTTTTGACTTTGTCTGAGCCAAAAAAAGTACTGAAAGCTTGCAAAAATTTCTCTACAAAATGTGGAGCGAAAAGGCTTCCTCTTGCAGGAAGGATGTTGAGTTATGTCTGGCGTATGTCATAAATGAGCCAAAGAAAGCCATGTCTAGGGATGAAATCCATCTGTTTATCACTTACACTCCTAGTCTCTCAACATGTGGGGCTTTGGACACAAAAGAGCAAGCACAACTTTCATTTAAGCATGTCTGCTTATTATTATAACTAATACTGTGCTTAGAGCAGAAGAGGCATGCTTAAACCTGCAGCTGTGTTTGCTGACAAAAGCGAGCAAAAACACAACAATGCCTCAGAGATGTTCCACGAGTTGAATTTGTTTACATGAGAGAAATCTGTAAACCTGAACCACTAACTGTGGTGAAACATTTCCTTCTCAGTCTTTGTTGCTCTGAAATGTGTTACATCTTGTGTTTTGGCGTGGACACTTGTGTCATGGTGAAATCGTATTTTACTTGGGCGCTTATAAGTAAGCGAGTCACTTATTCTTTTCCTGCTAGTTCTGGTGACCTGATAGCAGACAATCAAGAAACATCCTCTCTTATCAAACGATGCACTAAAGGACCCCTCATTTTGTCTATCTGGCAGCTCGGCTGCACACGTCGCCCTCTCAGCTGCTGTCATTACTCTTGATGAAATGTTGGTGCTGGCTATCAGCAGCAATCTCTATTCCCCTTTTGTCTCTGTTTTTGCTCCTGCTTTCGATTGTCCCGAGTTTCACTCAGGAAGAGCTCTACAGATGCAAGATGACCCAATGATCTCTGTCTGGCTACTGATGCTTGGAAAGCTGTTTTTCAATCAGAATGCTCCGTTGCCTCTGCAACGCTTTTGTTTTAGTTTGTTTGGACACGACATGTGGATCTATTTTTATGCTGTATTTGCATTTTCGGTTAATATTTACGGCTTTACTGGTAGCTTGCAGACAGTGAGAACCTTGAACATGAATCAAGCGTTAAGGAGAAGTGCTGTCTATTCTTGATGGGGAGCAGCTCTTCCTGTTAATAACAAAGCACTTTGGCGCTGCTTGGGAGTCTCTTTGCAACTATAAATACGAGAGCCGTCATTGTTATGATTATTTCTAGCGAATTGCAGCGACCCTCCATTGTGTGCTCGCCACTGTTTTGATGCTCTGTGTCACACAATAGAAATTGGCGTGGCCAAGAGGGTTTTGGTGTGGTGGAACAATTTACTAGTGGATCATGAACAGTTAAATTTGGATATGGGTGATTATATGAAGTGGGATGCAGTTAGACTTGTTTAAAACTGGATTATTTTTAGAGCAAAAATTTGTATGGTCCTGATGAGCTGTGCGACCTTTAGTTCTGCTACCATGTCTATTTTGTCGTCCTTCCTTATTTAGGCAATTATAGAACCACTATGCAAGGACCAGAGACGGCTGGTATAAGTGGGCAAGTAGGGCTAAGCCCTCCCTGACATTTACAATAAAGTTGTTAAAATAAACAACTTAAAATTAAATACCTAATAATAAATACATTTTAGAAATAATGTATCACATTTTGTTAAATTTTCAACAAACCTGGTGTCAAACTGCTTGGGGAAAATCCCGGGGTCTTTCCGAAGGGCTAACGTCTGTCAGAATGATTGACAGGCGTCTAGCCACGCCCCCTCGGTTTGCGGGTCATTGGGGCTAATTTTGGTTGGCCCAGGGCCAGCCCGCTGCACAGGATTCATCCAATCAGGATGGACGTGCCTCGAGCTCGAGTGTGTGGGCGTGATTTGGCGTAAACTGAGAAGGAGCGATGGCGAGCAATATTAGCATAAACGAGGTGGATTATTTAACCATTTTGCGTCCCAGAAAAGTCGTCAGAGTGAGCTTCTCTTTAAATAAGGTAGGCCTAATTTAAAAACATATTTATTTATTTTTTATCAGTACGGAAGCGCATTGCTACAGAAGCGCATTGCTAGCACGCAGGAAAAATCTTGTATCATGTTTAAACGTGATAGTTATCTTAAAACAAGATAACTATCACGTTTAAACAAGATACGTATCACGTTATAACGTGATAGTGCTTGGAAT
>CAEFZX010015967.1:0-67155 GCA_903066825.1 Alfaro cultratus | reverse complement strand
CACACACAGAACTGGTGTGCGAGATTTTATATAGATCTATATAAATATATTTAATATATATATATATATATATATATATATATATATATATATATATATATATATATATATTACATATTAATGTATTATACATTTAATATATAGATTTTCTTTTTCATTAATCTTATATCTTGCTTCTGGAAGACTCCATGGCGGTATAACTGATGTTTTTGGGACAATTTCTAACCTATTTAGTTGAATTATTTTATTTTCTCTTCATTTATCCATCCAAAAGTCCATATTTCTTTGTCTTCTTATTCTCTATGTGGATTTAAAATGTCTTCTACCTCACAATGCTGAGTATTATACTGTAAATTTAACCATTAATCTAGTGCTGATTGTGTCCTCACATTTTTACCTCCATTGCTGCTGTTGGTGTGGATTTAAACGCCCATGTACGCCATGATGTAAACCGCCATTACCTTACCGTCTGCCACTGTCGCACTTTGATGACGTATTTTGACAATGGCGCCACCTTTTGGGCGCTTGTCTGTAACGCCTGATTTATTCTGGAGCCGTTTTTTCTAATACCTTTTCGTCTGAAGTCCTTTTTGCTAAGACATTTTATTCTGCTGGTGTTTAGTCAGAAATCTCATAGCTTTTTGTCTCTGGTCTGACAAATGAGGCCGATTTTTCTAATATGTGAGGATGTTTTCCTGAGATCCGAGGATTGTCCTATAATGTACACCGTACACCTGGGGGATCATGGTGAAGATGAAGATTTAATGAACACCAAAAAAATCTAGAAAACAAAAAGTCTTGCACAACAGAATCCAGAATTGAGACAAAAGCAACCTTCTTGGTTTCATAAAACAAGGATCTTGGTGAAAAGACAAACAGTATTTATTTTCAACTGTGAGTGTTCACAATTTTATGCCTGATCAATTAGTATTATTTATAAAAATGTCTGACTTTAGTTAATAATCTGGCAGCAATAAAAGAAAAACGTGATAAGAATTGAATGTGTCTTCTGTGTCTCTCTCAGGTTATTATGGTGAAGGTCTGAACGCCATCATTGTGTTTGCAGCCTGCTACCTCCCTGACAGCAGCTGTGATGATTACACATACATCATGGAGAATCTGTTTCTGTGAGTTCTTCTGATGTCTCATTGCAGAGTACTGCATCATCGTCAGTCTCACTTTACTGCATCAAATGTCACAAACACGCTTTCCTTACTTTAGTAATCTTAAAAAAGCCTATATAATCATTTTTATGTTTACATTTTCTGTTGTGTTCAGACTTGTAGTTAGTTATATTCATTTATAATTGTGTGTGTATATATATATATATATATATATATATATATATGTGTGTATGTGTGTGTGTGTGTGTGTGTGTGTGTGTGTGTGTGTGTATAAATACATAATACACAAAATTCGGCTGAGAAAAATGACCAAGAGTGGTGATGTTTATATGTAAGAATTGCAACAAACCGGCACCTTGCAGAAGGATTTAAAAGCACCCTGTCACCTCAGTGATGAATGACTGCTTGTGAAGAAAGCTATAACTAACAATCTGAGATTCTAGGTGCATTTTTGCAATTTCTGCTCTACTTCTGACCAGCATTGTCACTCTGAGGCACCAGGTTGATAGAAGTGATGAAGTGTCAAGTGCTCTTTCCTTCATTCGGCTCAGACACAGAGAAAAAAACAACAGTCTTGCTTTAAACTAAGTCTCTTTGTTCTCAGGTACGTTGTGAGCAGCCTGGAGCTGCTGGTGGCTGAAGATTATATGATTGTTTACTTGAATGGTGCAACTCCTCGCAGGAAGATGCCTGGAATCAGCTGGCTGAAGAGATGCTACCAGATGATTGACAGAAAGTAAGAAAAATGACATCAATAGCAAAAACAGATGATCATACTTAGACATCGGACATTAAATCTTTTCGTTTGTGTTTGCAGACTGAGAAAAAACCTGAAGTGTCTGATCATTGCACATCCAACATGGTTTATCAGAACTGTCCTGGCCATCTCAAGACCATTCATCAGGTCAGAAACATTCTCATTCTGCTTATTGGTTGTGATTATTCCCCTAAATTTAAAGAGAATATTGAACATTATTCATAATAATAAAGGCTGTCCAGGCTATGCATTGAAATATAAACCTACAATTAAATATATTATGTGATTGTAGGTGTTTTTGCTTGACCTCACATTAGTCACCTTACATACTAACTGTAAAAAACCTGTGAAGACAATATTATTTCCCCTTCATTTGGTCTGAAATCTTTTAAATCTTTGTCTGGTGTAAACCCTGTATAAACTTTATTAGAATGGGAACACTTGGGGTAAAATTGAATAGATTTTTCTAATATGAAATCAAGGAAAATTGTCATTTATTTGAGATGTATTTACCCTTCCAATGTGTCAACAAAGTGACTCCATCTTAAGCACAAACAGAAAACTAATTTGCCTCATTAATTGTCAGATTGTAAAGATTTTCCTTTGCATATTTACAATTTGTACATTTGTTGGTTTCATTGCTCCTAAATAAGTCAACAATTTAAATTTGATGTAATTTTCATGTGCAGAAACCACATCAAAATGATGTGCAGTTTATCTAACAAATGATGGAGATACATTTTGCCTTTAATTTTACATGTTCATGATCTCCACAGTGTGAAGTTCCTGGATAAGATTCGTTACGTTCACACCCTGGGAGAGCTCAGTCACATCATCCCCATGGAGCATGTGCAGATTCCCGACTGTGTGCTGCAGTAAGTCCTCTCTACTACCAGGGGTCGCTGTTGAGATGCTGCACATCTCACAAAATGCAAGCAAACATTCACACCCACTCAACAGAATACTATTTCAGGAACTTTATCACTAAATGAAACATATTAGATTTATTAATTACACACAAATTGATGTTTGAAAGCATTTATTTCTGTTAATTATAATGGTTTTCTGCTTACAGTTAATGAAAACATGACATTCACAATTAAAATATGACATCAGACCAAGAAAATAACTATTTTTAAAAAACAGAAATTTGGGCTTAAAGAAAAATATGTTTAATACTTCCTTGAAAGTTGTTATTGTCATAAGGCACCTTTAATCTGACAAACCAGACTTATTAGGACAAATATTCAAATTTATTGAATATAATTGTATAGAAAGAAGAACATTAATGAATGAACAAACAAAGAGACCCTAAAATACACCAAATTATATTACAAAATACACTTCCCTTAATGATTGGCAAGAAAAGTTTTGGTTTTTCTATAAAATATTTGTCTCACAATATCTGCAAAGCAAATTATAATCTTCAGTTATTCAAAATGTTAAAACCTTTCTGGAAAATCTTAAAAATATTAATTATATTTCAAGTTGATTCAATAATTTGACTTTCCCATTCTTTTGTATCTCACAAATTGAAATACAATGGGGTTTTTTTTCCAATTTAAGAAGAACTATATTTATTAGTAAAGCTGCTGTAAAAAAAAAAAAAAAAAAAAAATTTAAAGGAACATTTACAGTTTCTGCACATCTCAGAAAACCTGAGAAGTGCAGTTTGTTCCAAAGCAGAGCAGCACCAGTGTTGGAAACATGGAGTGTGCTGGATTTTGGCCCAACATATTTATTTCCTTTGTATCTATCTCATATGAGGATACCTATCACATAGATCTGTAAAAGTCACTGCAGCCAACACTATGTGTAGCCATCATGTATCTTCTTATAAAGACATTTTTGTCCCATATTACTGCTACAAGTGGGAATGAAGCAGCATATTACTCACATTATTTCATCTAATTTAGGTATGATGAAGAGAAGCTAAAAGCACAAAAGTTCAGGTAAGAAACACAAAAAAGAGAAAGAAATTTCCACCATTATTTTAAGTAACCAAATTGTCTTTTTCCTGCAGACAGGAACAAGAGCAGCAGCAGACCAAGTCAGCTCTTCCTGGAGAAAGGTGACCTCTTTCTGTTTCATTCAGCTACGTTACGTAAGACTCTCAGAAACCTTTTTTTAGCTCTGTTTCTGTTACATCAGCTATCAATTAAAGAAATCCTGTTTATTATTTTTGCAAATATTTGTCAGCTAATCTTTAGCACTAGACGACTGAGAAAATACCAACCTTTCTTTATTGCTTTATTTGAATGTTATTTTCAGGCCAAAGTCGATGCTAACATCGGTCAACAGTGACATCTGACATTAAGGTAAGAGGTCCCAGTCATTAAACGGTCCGTCTTTAACTCTGCACTCCGGCTTGTAATGTTACTCCTCTGTAACTTATATCTGATACGCACAGGGACAGTTTGATTTTCACACACATTTGGCTCTGTGTGCAAAAGAAACAACAAATTAAATCCTGCAAAAACATTTGTTGGGAATCTTGGCGTCCAAGCTCTAGTCGCCTAATTATTACATCGCCTCGAGTCTTTAATTCTTGAAATATTTCAAAGATCCTTCGCTAACGGTGCTAATGCAAGATGTCCTGCAAAAGTATTCGATGCACTTGGACTTTTTTACATATTGTCACGTTATATCGCAAGTTATAAATCCATCTGTTCTGTGAAGGCCTCAAAGGTTTGTTGGAGAACATCAGAGAAAGAGCAGCATCATGTAGACTAAGGAACACCGCAGGGCGTCAGGGATAAAGCTGTTGAGAATTTCAAATCAGGTTTAAAGTTTAAAAAATAACATGTACTTTAAACATCTAATGAGCAGAATATGGACAGAGAACATGACAACAAACTCACCGAGATAAGGCTGATCAGATTAAATAAAGTCAACATTTTTTAATGAGCCAGCCAAGAGGTTCAAAGTAGCTCTGGAATCTGTTTACAGTTCAGATTTCACTCCTAATCCAGACTTCTGGCCTTTTTGGAAGAGCTGTTGTATAAAAGCCAAGAGACTTTTTCTGCATTTACTTTTTTCTGATGTTTTTCTCGAGATCACAAGATGATCGGTGTTAAATTCCACCTTTCAAATGCAAGGCATTGCATGCAGTTGTGCATACATTTGAAAGATGGAATCAGGTTAACACCAATCATCTCATGATTTTGGTACAAAGAAAGTTTGTTTTCTCAGGATCAACTCGTTATCTCAACACCATTTAGTAAAAGTATAACCAGAAAATGTCTACTCTCAACCGGATGTTGCCACTGGCTCAAACCACAAAGAAGAAGGTAACAGGAAGTAGTTGGAGGATCACGGCTCTGCATGTTTTTAATGAATTATCGCTTGGGCAAACTTATTCATGTGTGATTTCAGTTGCGTTTCTTATTCAATGGAAACATTTCAGTTGCGAAATTGTGTTTTCTAGACATTAGTGGAATGTCGACAAAGTTTTGTGCAGTTTTGTAATGGAAATGCGCCTCGTCCAACCTGGTTGGGATGAGCGGAAGAAGGGTGGCAGGAAGTCCACAGCAGGGTCTTTTACATCATCTCTGGTCTGGCCACCAATCCGTTGTCTCTGATCTTTGGGATCCACCAATCACATAAAGGCACCTGCACCCTCAAATGTAAATTTGTGCAAAGCATTTTACAACAGCAGTCGTAGCAATGGGTTAGAATGTCTCAGTCGAAGTAAAGACCAAACTCGAGAAGAGAAAATTGATGTCTTTAGGTGACTGATACTAAGTTACTTTTTACAGAATAATAGGCAGAAAAGTTATTTCTTGATGTACAAAACTAAATTGTAAACAGAAAATGGTCAAAAATAACTTGCATCTTTATTGCAGCAAAAGGTTCCTCTACAATGTGTTGAATACAAATGCATGAAAGTCATGAATGATTTTTCTTCCACCTTACAAAACTGCATTACTCTGTTGATCTGTTACGTTAGGTCTAATGTGACGGAATGATTGGAGTTTGCGGAAGAAATGTTGATGCTTTAGCGAGGCATCGTAGAGGAGTCTTTGGTTACGATGAGTATGTTTTGGCATAAAAATGTCAGCCATTACATCCAATTAAAGAGCAATTTGAGGAACAACTGTATTTGTGAATATGAACCTACTGAATGCTGCTCTCTGATTACTATCAGACATCAAGCCGGGCTCCTTTTCTGCCAAGTCATGTTTCAGGTCTTGCAATTCAGCCAGCGTGTGAATCCAAATCTAAATGTTAGCTAATCTTCAGACCGGCTCCCCGATGTTACATAAAACACAGCTGCTCCCCTCATCTATGCAGAACCATTCAGGTCTATTTTTACTGGGCTTCACAGACGAGTCATGAGCTGCGGTACCGGTCATGAAATCAGGAGAAATACCTGCCTGGGCCAGTCAGAGTGGGTTGGAGTGGGAAAAGTACATGGGGTTATTTCAGAAATCCAACCCCATGAGCTGTCCTGTGGGTCCGTGCGGTTCTCTCTGCCCTCGTATATCAAAAGATCCTGCAGCCGGTGGACTGGCTGACATCCCAAGAATGGAAACAGGCTCTGGTGTGATATGTGTCAGGTTGGATTTAGTTTAGATTTACAGCCTATGATCTCTACATACTACCAAGTACTAACAATGTCTATGTGAACAATGCACCTATTGTTGCATAAAGGTTACACAAAATACTCAAATGAAACGTTTTGTTTTTGCGTTGCAGCACAATGAGTTGAAGATCGGCTGGGGAACGGTCATTCAGTAAACTCAGCAGCTTCTTGCACAGAACGGACCCGTTAGCTGCAGGACAATCACTCCTCAGTATTTCTCTTGTTTCTCACTTACATCAATTCAGAACCTGTTAACAACAAGATGTTACAGATAAAACTGTTTGCTTTCTGCATGTGAGATTGAGCTGTACTATGACGCATGGCAAATATTTTAAATTAAAAGGAAACCGTACAGACTCCTTAAACTGACTCTACTTGCTGGTAAAATCAAACTGAAATATTTTGGCATGGGTTTGATGACTTTGCTTAATGAATGATGTGCAATGACGTTCTTCTTCTTTAACATGTTCTAGATGTTACTGATGCAAAAGTATTGTACAGTCGTCAGATTTTCCAGCGTTAAATATGCAGTCGGCATGCTTGTTTGTATCCTTTCCTTCTTAGGTATTTGTATTTGTCTTGTTTTTAAATTCTTAAAAAAGGCAGTACTTTTTCAAGACTGAAAGACTGAATTGTTATAAAATAAAGTATATTTAAAGAAAGAGAGCCTGAAGAATTTAACTGTTACCTATGAAAATGTGCCATTTAATGTTTCTAAAAAATAAAACAAAATAAAAAATAAACTGGATTTGTCTGTGTCATGAATGCTAACCTTCAGGGCTCAGTTGGGTATTTAAGAGAACATATTTTTATCTTTTATTGCCATTTATTCAGCCTTGAACATCTCTGGCAATGTGAGTTATTGACCAACGTAATTTTGATCTATAAATTATTTATAGATAATTATAGGATATCTCTCACCTTTACAGGATATCTCTCACCTTTACTAAGTATATTGCTTTTATGTTCTGAAATTAGTAAAGTGGAAAGGCAAAATTACCTAAAATAGCTATTTTAACCCTGCATTTCTCAGTGACTAAAGAGAAAAGTCTCATATGGTAGAAGTATTTAGCATTTGAATGGTGTGAATCCTTTTAATATATTATGTTAGCAAACATCAGTCTTTTAGTCACACAGTGCCACCATGTATCGCTACATTCCCGACAGTGAAACATGACACCATGTCAGCGTTTATCTAAAACTCAAAGTTCACCTCCTTCACACCTGTATCTCCGAGAGATAAAAACAAACTGTAAAACTGATTTGTAGTATTGGGCAAATACTGTGTGAATACAAAATAAACATGACAGACTCACATCTGGAGGTGTGTAACGACCAGAGCCGATAAGCGGCAGGCGCTAAGCGGCAGAGAAAGGTTTTATCGCAGCTTTGGCTGACAGACGCGCCATTTTGCCCACATGGAGGGTCGCCGCGTACTCTGGTTGCATCAGAAATATTCATGATGCAGAAGCCAGACGCTGAAGACTAATTATAGAGGTCCTGGTTTGCACTTGCCCACAGCCGGCTTGGTAGAGCGACGCTTTTGCATCTGCCCAGAAATTTCAGGATGTATTGTCCTAAAAATTATGACCTTTCTTGGATTTAAACCGCTTACGTGTAAGAAGCTTGAATTCTTGCAGACTCAACTTGCCCCTCTCCCAGTTTTCCCCATCTTCT
Source organism: Alfaro cultratus (assembly GCA_903066825.1). Lineage (NCBI taxonomy): Eukaryota > Metazoa > Chordata > Actinopteri > Cyprinodontiformes > Poeciliidae > Alfaro > Alfaro cultratus. The sequence continues at coordinate 59,012 of CAEFZX010015967.1, read as the reverse complement.
TTTCTGATGCATCCCCCTTGTGACTTTATTGTGGTTTGATTGTATTTCACAGCTCAGCCACAAGTTAGCTTCTGTACTTTCCCTGTTTGTGGTCAGCCTCCCTCCGTGACCCCTGAGAGCAGGTGCAAATTTTAGGATCAGCTTTCACACTGAAACTTCAGCTGTGCATCCTCTGAAGTTGGTGCTTCCGGCTCTGAGGAGGCAGACTATTGGCCGGTGAAAAACGGCTCCGATTGGTCAAGCAGGCGGTGACACGGCTGCCACATCCTTTATATGCGCCATAAGGAAATAGTCTATCAATGAAGTAATAAAGGGGGGGGACATCTGTGGCGAAGGATAAGGAGAGGGAGGTTTTAGCTGAAACCTTTGTGAGAGAGGCAGTTTGGTTTGGTGGGGTTCCCTGCTTTTACTTACTGAATTCCTGAGGTGACCAATAACACAGAAGAAGTCAGAAATGAAGTTCATCATCGGCATCGGAGGGTAAGCTTCAGCCAAAATAGATACCAAGATGCTTTTACAAGAAATTGAGATGTAACTCACTTTTGTGTGGCATTAAATTCAGAGTGACCAACGGTGGGAAGACCACTTTGACAAATAGACTGCTAAAGACATTACCTAACTGTTGTGTGGTGCATCAGGATGACTTTTTCAAGGTAAGACAAAGAAAGAAGTCAGGTGTTCTTTTTCTATTATGTGTTAAACTATTTTTGTTTGGCAGCTAGAATATTTCTCATAAGTTTTATTTGCGCTTGAAGCCTTTTCTCTTTTTTTAATGCTTAAAAAGTAAGAAATGGACAGTCTGACCTGCAGATGTCCTATCATCGAAGCAGCCTTGTAATCATCTGGCTGATTGTCTCCTGGACAGCCAATGAAAGGGCTGAGCGTCCCCACTAAAACTCAGACTTTAATGTTAAATGACTAAACCATCTGTACTCATGGCCGCCAGTTTGTGTTTGCTTATCCTTGGTTTTCCTCCCTATTTTGGGAAAGCAGCAGAATTAAAAACAAAGAAATACATGTTGTTTTCTCTTAAAAGATTATTAAAAATTGTAAACAAAAATTTTGCAGACTTAAATAAAGGCGTCATCAGCATATACTATGACCATAAGGTAAAGAATAATTTAAAACATAAAAAAGTAACAATAAAGGATATCAAATCCAGCTGAAATATCGTTTAATAAATCATTTCCGCGCGTTCACTTTTGGTGGAGACGAGTCCCTGACTTGTCCTGTCCAGGAGGGATCAGCTCCCATTGGTTACTGGGTTGCAGCAATGTTTTGTTGGTGACTGTTATTTCAGAAACCCGATCAAATACAAGTCGGGGAGGACGGCTTTAGACAGTGGGATGGTAAGAGTGGATTTCACGTAGGAAAACCCTTCAGTAATGTACTTTTTCCTTTCCTGCACATTTCTTCAGTGGTAACCAATCAATCATAAACTACCACATAAATAAATATACTGTGAATGCTACGTCATTCACTGATTGAAATAAATTGGTGCGAAACGTCGGCTACACATGTGGTGAAGCTTTGTTTTTGTTCTGTTTGTCTCCTTGTTCTTCATCAGTGATCAGCGCTCTGGACATGGAAGCGATGGTGAACACAGTGAAAGGCTGGCAGGAAAACCCCGTCAAGTTCGCGCGTTCGCACGGAGTCAGTCTGTCACCCGAAGCCGAGGAGTCCGACTCGGAGCAGAGAGGGATCCATATTCTTATCATTGAGGGGTTCCTCATCTACAACTATAAGTAGGTCACCATTTAGCCGACCTCTTGACCTTCACAGCTTCTCCCTGACCTGAGATCCCGTTTCCCTCCGCAGGCCTCTCATTGATGTCTATGACAAGTGTTTCTACATCTCCATTCCTTACGAGGAATGCAAGCGGAGGAGAAGGTGAGCAGCTGTTGGAGCAATTTTCAGGGCGCACATCAGAGCACCTTGTAACTCTGGACCGATCTGGTCTTTGCAGTTCCAGAACATACACAGTCCCAGACCCCCCAGGCCTGTTCGACGGCCATGTCTGGCCCATGTACCTGAAGCACAGGAAGGAGATGAACAACAACTGCAGCAGAATAGGTTTGCAAAAACACCAAATCAGATGTAAAACACTTTCCTGTTGAGAAACTTTGACTTTAATTTGTATTTTTGTTGACAGAATACCTTGATGGAACAACAACAAAGGAAGATATCTACAATGCAGTTTATGAAAGCGTTCAGAACTCCCTGCTGAATAATTTATAGGTAAATAAGTTGTTTTAATAACATATTAAAGCCTTGATATTCCATGTGGGTAACTCTGCTTCTTTTCTTTGTCTCTCCAGCAGGTTGGGTCGACACCAGGATGTGTATAGACTTGTAAATATCATTTTGAGTAAACGTGTAACACCAGCTCTGTACTTCTAGCCTGATTTGTAAATAGACACCAGTGTAACTTATTATGACTGAACAGCAGAAAAAGTGTTTTGTATAATCATGTGTAACTTTTTTTTTCTAAAAGATTAGTCACCTCTGGACTACCCAGTGTTTAACACCTGTAACTGATGTGAAATTATAAAGCTGTCACTTGAAACAACTCAAAGAAAACTGAATTCACCTCATGTTTCCTGTTTCCTTCCTGTCGGATATAATCAAACACCTACACACAATCATGTAGATCCCATAAAGCGTCATAAAATGGCGACTCAGAGCCAAATCCTTTGTGTTTATTGAACATGACTGATAAAATCCAGTAGGTTGTCACATCTGCAGGTTTATCGCCACTTCAGGTAGAAGAAGATGAAAGAAAGCAGGCAAAATGAAGAAGTAATAAAGATGGTTAAGATTAACTTTCTGTTGCATCAAAGACGGATTTCCAAACGTCCAGGAAGTTTTTCCAACTGAAAAGAGTTTAGTGCATCAGTCATTTACTTCATAAAAGAAATTTGCTTGACAATAATTCAAGCAATGCTCAGAAACCTTTCTCTTTTTTTTTAAATTCATGAGCAAAAAATCAGTCCATTGAGTTCATAGATCTGATTATTGTAAATCTTTACCAATATATATACATATAAGTGAATATTTGTGCCATCATAGTTGTATAAATGTAAATGAGCAAGACGTTTGAAGCCATCTTTCATAATTGTTGCTGACTTTTTGAGCCAGAAGTGATTATCAGCACGCATTTAAAATCTTCTGACAGGATTCAAAAATTTTCACCTGTTGACCTAGGAGTCGTTTCATAAGCGAAATGTTACACTAAATTATTTAAAAATAGTTTTAATGTTTTTATGAGATGAGTTTACTTTATTCCATCCACTTTTTGTATTAAACCAATGGTAGCTAAACAGAGCATGATGCTGCCACCACCATGCTCTGCCGCTGTGGTGTTGTTATGTTTGAAAGCCTCAACCTGACAGGGAAAGTTCAACATGAGAGGAAAACGTACTTCAATGCAGCCATACACTTAATACCAGTGTGTGGAGTGATTTTGATTTTAGATGATGAAACTAAGCAAAATAAAAATGTTGCACAATTCAATAGAAAAATATAAGAAGTATATAAATAAAGTGTAAACAAGTGATCAAGATAAACTGTTATTTTTAATTTATGTGTGTATTAGGATCTGATCTATAGGTGATAGAGTGAATTTGTATTTATTGAATCTCTAGTTTGATCGAAAACTTGTTTGTAAAAGACTTACGGACAGAATTGTATAAACCATTGCTTCTTCCTGCTCCCTTTTCAAACACCTTGTGTTTTGTTTTACAGCTTATTTTAGTTATGAGTTTATTGTCCCAATTGTAACATTAATTTGGGGCATACCCACAAAAGCAACAGTACAATTAAAAGAATACAAACCTCAATGCAGCGCAAGCATTGCACAATAAATAAAACTAAACATTTCACATTGGATCATTCCACAGTAAGGATAAAACTGGCTAGTATCTGAAATAAACCTCAATCTCAACTATATTCAAATTGTCATTAAAATGTTGAATCTGTTGCAGAAAATCAAACAATTTAACTAAAATCTATCAAACCCTCCAAGAAGAAAGATACATTTTCAGCTACGACTTTGCCAGAAGTGAGTTGGTGGCAATAAAAGATATGTGGTCAAAGATAAACTCAAGGACATTTAACCAGCTATTAGTCAGGAGAAATCCTTATTATTTTAACCTTTTATAGATGTAAAAAATACACAATAAATTCAACTGTTTGTCTGACTAAATCAATAAAAATTCTATTTTCCATTCACGTTCATGACGACTATAACTTAATTTGTTGTATTTGCTCTTTCTTCAGTTTTAAGTTGTTACTTTGGCCCACGTAGCAAATTGTAAACGCTAAATTTGGAAATACCAAATGTATTTTTGGTTGAATATGCTGCTTTTAGATTTATTCTGTGTCTCTTGAGGTTATTAAAGGACCTCTAGAGGTAACATATGAACAAACCCATTTGTAAAATATTCTTTCCCTTGCAACCGGGCAAAGTTGAGTCAGCAGCAGAACAAACTGTGTATGTCTGGCTGAATCCAACACCCAGAGCACCAGCTGTTGGTTTTAAGGCTTACACCACTGCTTTTTCTGCATCCTGTAACATTAAATGTTGTCCCAATCTGGGCTAAAATGCTTCATAAACTTAATTTTTTTCTGTTTAATGATTTCTGCTTCAACGTTTTATCAGAATATGCCAAAAAGTAAAATAAGGCAAAAAGCAAAGCGGTGCAGTTTCACTTTATTTATGTTTTAAAATGAAAACCAAGTGGGAAAAAAGGCAAACCAACAAAATAAACAGAAAAAAAATTAAACATGATCACTACAATCCTTACAATCATCAAATCTCAAAGACAGACCTCAGTTTGTATATTCAAAGCATTTTCACTACCAAGGGTGTGTCAGGGGAAGGTCAGGGTCTCATGATGCATCTGCAGGGTTCTTCACATGCCAGAAAAGCAGGAGTAAATTTAGGCTCGGGGCCTGAGGCGTCAAGGGAATATATGTAACAAATGTACAGCCAATTACTGATTGCAACACACCCACTCACAGCTCTGAAGCCCAGTGGTTTCCCTGCCCTGCCCCCAATGAAACGTGATCAGTCATCATGGAAACCTCCGGACAGCCAGCCAGAGTGTCCAAAAAAGGACGGAGAGGCAATGGCACAGGAGATAAGGAGACATATCACATGAGCCATGCTGTGTGAGGAGGAGTTTATCCTTAAATCATGTGCAAACGACACAGAAATACCTTCTCTTATATGAGTAAAAATACTTCTTAGTCCTGTTTTTGTCTTATTCTTACAAACAGTTTATTTAATTACAACTTCATTTATTTATCTATCATGATTTCAGCAGAAATACACAGTAATGAAACAGTGCAGTTAATTGCTGACATACAGAGTTTCCAAAAATTGTAAAAGTAGCACAAGCGTAACATGTTTTACCCAAATAAAAGCATAAAGTAGCTATCCAAGTAAGTTTTAATTTAAAAAAATATGTGGTTTAAAACTACTGAAGTACTGAGTAACAACAAGTAAAAACATCTGATTTAATATTTTAAAATAATGCAATCAGTGAGAGAAAAATGTAGTTATGTCTAAATTCTTGTATTTTACAACCTCAAATTAAATAAAAATAACACATTCAAGCAGAAATTTTCCAAATAATAATAATTAAAAAATACTAAACTAATATTTATAGTCAGTAATGCAAATAAAATATATGTTTGAACAGGGTGAAGTACTTCTAGTGCCAAATTGTGCAGCAGGGAGAAAATAACATTTGAAAATAAACCTTGTTCACAAATAATAAGTCTCACTTTAGCCTGAACTGAAGGATAGTAGTATTTCATTTTAAAAAATTACTTAAGTAAAAGTTAAAAATATAGTGTAGTAAAAATAATCCTAAATGGGTTTTTTTCTTTTTTAAGTTATTAAAGTAAATAGAAAGTTAAAATGGCTCAACTGGATATTTTGTGTAATAAAAGGAAAATTTTACGTGGTTTTCAAAGTGGTTGAATCTGCAATGAGCAGTATTAATTTCCAATCAAACCCCCTTTCCTCTGATACTCCTAAATTAAATCCAGCATAATTGACTGCCTTATAGGTAGAAAACAGCCGCCATTTTGTACTGCACTGTAAAACATTTCAGCTGCATTCGTTTATGTCTTTGAGTCAAATAAATTTAGCGAGTTTTAGATTTTGAGCCTCAATGTGTGAGTTTGTGAAAGATAAACTTACAGCAGTAAGTTGTGTTAACTTTCTATTAAGAGTCGAATAAACTAGAGTTTTTAGGTTAGCACTTAAAAAAAACTGAAAGAAGAAAAAGAGAGGAGTGGGAACTATTTCCCGGAATGCTTAGCGGTATGTTTTTGTATCCTGAGATGGACGTGTGTTAGATTGATCTGACTCTTGTCTGTTATTAAGGTAAATGTTTATTTTAATGCTTGAGGATAATGTCCTGTTTACACTAAATGTTTCTGAGCTGAATTCATTGTGAGGTTTAATAAAATTCATTATCAGATCAGAAAGTTTTTTATGCAATTTAAAATAAGATTGCAAAATAAGCTAAAGTAAAATAAGTAGTTATTTTAACTTGATATTGTGAGACTTCCTGGGAGTTTAGGTTACTGCTTTCTGCTGGAAAAACATTCAGATAATTGCTTACATTTTAATTGGTTGTATGGCGGCAGAAAGAGGGGGTAACCTAGGAAACCATTCATGCAAGAACCACTGGGTCAATAACTGTGGAGATAAACGGAGTTAGATTATAAAACAATTTCCCAAGAACATCTCACGGATTTCTCTTTAATTTTTTAACAACTGAAGAGTGTGGGACAACTGCAGACCTAAAACAACATGGCCGTCCACTTAAACTGGCTGAGCAAAGAGAGAGCTAATCACAGAAACAACTGAAGGTGACTCTGGAGGAGCTGCAGAGACACACAGCTCAGGTGGGACAATTTATCAACAGAACTGCTACTATTGTCCTCTGTTCAGATGAGACAGAAATGTACACATTTTGTCCTAATTACAAATCTCGTGTGCATTTTCCTAAACACCCCAGTCCTACTGAGACTCGGTGGTGGCAGCATCTTACTGTGGGAAAATGCATTTTATTGGCAGGAACAAGCAGAAAAGAAACCAAAACATAAAGCCAGAAACAAAGAACATTAATATGTAAAATAATGGCATCTAAAAATGACTATAAACATGTCAGGTGGACAGTTTGAACATCTAGAACGCTTCCCACATTTTGTGGAACGGCCCAGTCAAAGTCCAGATCTAAATCTCTCTCAAAATCTAAGGGAACGACTTGAAGAAGATGAATGGAGCTAAATATTCTGTTAGAGGACGATAAAAGATGTGACTTCAAGCAGGTCAGTGACCCTAAATATGCAGCAAAGGCTGAAATATCGTAATTTAGATCAAACTCTATTATTTACAATCAGTCTAGTCTAGAGCTGGCTCTGAATATCTGTGGTAAGTGTCAAAAATAACAAACAGTTTCCATCAGATGAGAATGGAAAACGTTTTCAGTCTCAACGCCAACAGAGACAAATTATGAAAGACGTTAAGCTGCAAATGAGGTCAAAGGTAAAAGGTCATTCTACAAAGAAGCAGCACAGGAGGACTGAGCACAAGTGCATCAACCAGGTGTAATTTTCCTTCCATTAAACATTTAGTTGGTAGTTTGTTGTGATCCTTTTGTGGTTATGATTTATTGATTTTATTTTAAAGTTCAAGGGAAACGACTAAACAGCAAAACAGCTGTGAAAACAAAACCTATTGAAAACCTCCTGGTTGTTCCACCAAACATTGATTCCTGAACTCTTCCTGAGTTAAAACATGAGTATTGATGTTTCTAAATTAACATGAACTTGCTTTCTGAGAATTATTTGAGTTCTGAAATCACTGCATCTTTTTCCTTATGTTGATCATTTCTCATTTTCTGCAAATAAAAACTAAATTATTGCTTAGAATGTCATAGATACAGTATGTTGTTAGTAGTTCATAGAATAAAAGAACAATGATCATTTTATTCAAACATAAACCTACAAAAAGTTAAATCAGAGAAACTGATCATTTAAAGAGGTCTCTTAATTTTTTGGAAGCAGCGTGAGCTGCATAATTTCACCTTTTTTAGTTGGAGAATTTTAAAAAATACACATAAATTCATTATTAGCTCCTCTATATGTGGGCATTTTTGCTTTAACAATACAAATAGTACTTTAAAGTGGCATGAAAAACATGTACAGAGACAGCAACACAATTAATATTCTTACATTTGGTTTAGTTTAACAATATATAATTTCAGAAAAATAAACTTAGTGTATTAAGGACAACATAGGACACAGATTAATCAATATTGCTGCTAGTATTACTGATTTTAATGTTAAGTAAAGAGCCTTCAGATGACATTTGTTGTGAATTGGTGCTAGATTAATAAACTGAATTAAACTGGACTGTTAATCATTTGTGTAAAGCTCAATAATCACATCCTTCAAATCAGATGTAAAGTAAAACTTAAACATCCCAAACTGTTTCCAGCAGCATATTTCTGGTTTATTGTTGCTTCTCCCTCATAAAATAAATTAAGATGAATGCATGTGATCGACACAAGACAGAATAAAGGTCAGACTGTTTTTAATGGATCACATATTGAAGTTGCAGCACTAATTTGTCACATGTCGGTGAATGAAAAACGTGAAGATGGACAGAGCAGCATGTGGCTAAGGGCTGAAACACGAGGAGAGCTGACCGAGCCGATAAGGTTAGCCAGACATGTCACACTAAACGACGTGTCAAATCATGAGTTACTCGTATATATTACACTTTAATTAATCATATTACACTTTAATTAATCATTTTCCTTCAACATACATATTTTATTTATTGTTCTTTTGGCTTTGACACACACACAGCAGCAGAATTTATTCATTTTCATTTTTTCAAACAGTTTTCCAGCTTCTCACCTGCTTTGTCTCCCCAAAGATCAGTTGTAAAAACCCTCTGGATTTATCATTTTACTCCTCAGAATGGCAGAGTAAGGCCTCACAGAAACACAACTGGTATATTCCATGAAAGGGGGGAGTTTCTTCTAGTAAAACCATTTTAAGACCATCATCTTCTTTATTTCTCACAAGAAGCAAAGTTGTGAGCAGCCTTGGTCACCTAGATCAATATATTCAAAGTGTAAAAGCATTAGTCTTTCACTCAGGGAGTAATTTGCTGCTGCTGTTCCTGTACTATCAAAACAACCAGAAACTTTTTTGCTTTATTTCCAAACCATTACTAAATTACAGTAAAAACTATTATTGGTGCAACATTTGTTGTGGTTTGTTTACTTTCAGGTCACACATACAATAAAGGCTCAATTCAACATTAATACTTACTGGCTATATTTTGTGGGTTACATGTTCTTCTCAGGAGGTCTCCTGCCAAACCGCTGCTGAGGCTCAGTGCTTCTTATAAATCTGGGTGGTGGCAGACAGCAGAGTGGGGCGGAGCCGGACCCAGAACTGCCGGAGACGGACCCAGAAGGGGGAGGAGCCGGACTCAGAACAGGGGGAAGATTTCTCTGTCTAAAAATAGAGCAGCTTTCCATGATGATGCCCTATTTGGCTGAGGAAACGTCACTGGGTGATATTCCATCTGATCTATCTATCTATCTATCTATCTATCTATCTATCTATCTATCTATCTATCTATCTATCTATCTATCTATCTATCTATCCGTCCGTCCGTCCATCCATCCATCCATCCATCCATCCATCCATCCATCCATCCATCCATCCATCCATCCATCTATCTGCAGGCAGGAAGGATCTCCAGTAGCAGTCAGTCTTGCAGTGATTCTTAAGAGGCCTCTGACTGAATACTGACTGTGTCATGACATGCTAGCGGCTCAATATTGAGCAAACTGTCCTGAATGACACAATCAGCTGTTAGCAAGCATTGCTAATCCACCTCATTTGCTTTTGCCGCTCCACTTTGAATCTTTGCCGATAGTTAGAGAGACGTTGGAATCAGAGATATAACGCTTCCCCTTTATGACAGATGGAAAAGATTTTCTCTTTCTCATTCTCGCCAAACATGAAGCCTCCTTTTCATCTCCTCTGGGATTTAGGGTCATAGTTCAGGTTTTATTTGAGCTTTTGAAATGCTAACTAGCTGCACCTGGTTCTATAAATAAGACCTTGTTGAGACAGTTGTGCATCCAAAAGTAAAAAAATAAAGGCAGAAATCCTTCGAACTGCACACCATCCAGATGGAATCGTCCAAATAAAAAAAAGTTGAATAGCTCAGTTTTTCTCACAAAGGCATTTAGTTTGTCCATGTGGAAATCTGCAGGTTTGATGTGACCCTGAAGGCGTCGTTTCAGAGTAAGAGCAGCTTTTTTAGGAGCAAAGCAGGCTAACATGAAGCTTCTGGAATTGCCTCAAATAATATGTTATTATTTCATAGAAATATTCAAAATGAACAAAAATAAACCTGAAAAATCAAAAAAGAAAAAACAAGAATAAAACAACAATATTGCCTGTCCTTTTTGTGCACCTCATTATCCACATTTTAAGAAAATTCACTGGTAACGCTAATTCAACAAAAACATGACAGATCAAGAAATAGAAAGACCTATACTGCCGCCTTCTGGTGAACGTTTAAAACTGTGTGAAGCCATCGATACGTGTGAACTCCAACCAGGTTTGTTTTTAGGAATATTTTGATGTTTTCAATAAAGCAAATTATGAGACTGTGCAACATTTTGAATCGTTTTAACATAATAATAATAATAATAATAATAATAATAATAATAATAATAATAATAATAATAATAATAATAATAATAATAATAATATCTGCGGTTTGTTATATTTGCTGATCTGCAACACTTGAGAGAAAAAGTACATGTTTAATTATAGATGCGCGGGAAAATGTCAGATATTAAAAGATTGGGTGATTTTCTTTGTGGAAAATAATTAGATTTAATGGTAGCTTTGGGATGGCCGGTGTTCACACCTGTGCGTAAAGTTTACTGAACAAACGTCCTCGTGTAACCAAAGTTAACCATGGCGAAGGAAGGGTTAATTCCTCGTCATGGGAGTTTGACTTTACAAAAGTAACTGGACAAATTTCCAGAGACCAGGTCCGTCCCTCCTTTCTGTTCAAGCTGGTAAGTTATGCTGCTTCCAAGAGTTGGACCCGAGTGCGCATCTTCGTTTTTCATCCTCTTCTTCCAGCTTCTCTGCCCATGTGATTTCTGATAACATATCATTTAAACTTGTGCATTTTTTTTTAAATTTTCTCTTTCTTTTGTCATGGCAAAGTGGTTGGTTTTATTATATCTTTCCCAAGTCCTTCTGCCTTTAGTTTTTGGACAGCAGCGCCCGGCTGGACCCTGGCGGCACCGCATCCAGTGGGAGAACAACGGGCAGGTTTACAGCTTAATGAGCACCGGATCAGAGTACCAGGCTCCGGCTCGGTCTGGCAGCCAGTCCAGAGTTTATCTGAGCAGGAGGAGGGAGGGCGCTGCCAGCAATGTGCCGGGTGCGCACAGAGGAGCGCAGCTTGTGAGGTTTACTGACGCACAGCGCTTCAATTCCTCTTCATCCGGGAGTTTAAGAGACACATTAAGCAGAAGAGAAGATGTTGGCGCATCCAGTAACACAAGAGAGCAGCAGCAACTCCAACAATTACGCGGATTGCGGAACGGGATGCTTGTCTCCAGGCAACTGGCGCATCCATCAGTTCTGGAAACCGAATCTGACGCTCCCGCTCCGCTCCCAGTGTCAAGAATTTATCTAACAAACGAGGCTGACGGAGACGGCATGGTCAGCGACGACCCCCGAAATCCGTTCAAAACGCACAGGAACTCTGTTTTTTACAACATGTATCCCGCCAGAGGTAGGTCAGTGGGCCGGACGCGCCACCCGCCCGGGACAGGGTTCGGAACCAGGTACTTTCAAAATGGTGAGTCCAAAAGTGTCTCTTTCATTGGGAACAAATCCACTCATATTAAAAACAAGCCTAGAATTTAATCGGAGTACTACATTTACTTGAGTAACATTTTGGGGAAAAAATACTTTAAGGAGTATTTTAATTACTTGAGTGATTTTATTTTGAAGTATCCTACTTGAGTAAAAGTAAAAGTAGCGATACTTTTACTTTTACTCAAGTAAACGAGTAATTTCCAGTTTGAAGTTACTCATACTGGATACTCTACCCAGTTTGAGTTACTTCACAAATATATTTTAACCAAAAATTCACCAGACATGAATTTTTGTTTTTCCTGCAGTTTTTTTGTTAAAGTTTGAAAACCTTTATATTTTTATATTGAAAGAAACTGATTTGGAAATGTTTATTTTGCCTCATTTTGTTATTTTGTTATTATGTTATGAATTCTTTTCATTTAGGTTTTTAAATACCAAAATTTCATCATAACTTTATATCTTGATCCGTCTGAATATGTAACTTTTAAACATTAAAATATTGATGTTTTTGATGTACTTTCTACTGCTTTAAAGAAAAGATTCAATGTTAGCAGTAGCTCATTCAGTTGCTTCATGTAGGAGAGAAACACTGCCAAACATAAAAACTCTTCTTAAGATGTTTCTCCACCATTACCACATTTAGCAGTGAGTACATTAGCTTGATTGACAGCGCTAAGACCCTCCTCCTGACTCTGATTGTTTGGATTTTGTTGGAAGTGGTGCATTTCTTCAAAAGACAATAGTAGCTCAAAGATGGAGGCGATCAATGTTTTCACAGACAGTCACAAGATGATGACAGTTTTAACAAATGTGTAAAAAAACATATTTTTTAAAAACTAAGACTTCATTTTTAATTTCCAACTTGTATAATTTGATGATTATCCTTTGAATAATCTGATTCTGTGAGTATTTCAGTTTAAGGAGCGATGATGTGAACTGAGAAAAATGCCTTTGAATGAAGTTAATACCAGAAACAATGATCATGAAGGAATGCAAACATTCTTTAGTCCAGATTTCACCTCCACAAACTGTTTCCAGCCTAAGTAAGTTGGATTGTCCTTCTTACTCCCTCTCCAGGACTGCCAGACCTCATTCCAGACCCCTACGCCATCCAAGCAGGGACTTACGTCCAGCGCATGCAGATGTACGCGCTACGCTGTGCTGCAGAGGAAAACTGTCTGTCCAGGTAAGTTTCCAAAGGTCATTCAAGTCTGGTACGCACTCAGCTGCACGTCCGCATAGTAACTCACACAAGCACATGAAACTTTCCTTTACGTTTCAGCTTTAGATTGTTTTGGGTTTTTTTCTTTTTTGATTTATATGAGTGAAGTTATAAAAGCTGTTTGATCTTCCTATGGAGAAGTGGCTGGCCAGAATAAAGTCCTGCCAAGACATAAATGTTCTGGGTTGATTTTCCCAAAAGCACTGAGCTCACTTGAACAAATCATTTGTGCTTCAATACATTTAAGAAAACTACAGCCGGGAGCTCAGCCAGCAGCGCTTTCCAGCTCCTCTTATCCCATTTTTTATTTTTGTCTTTTATTTTCATCTCCATCCAAGGTCGGCTTATGCACCCAACGTTCGAGACATCGACTTCAGGGTTCTGCTGCGATTCCCTCAGAAAGTGAAGAACCAGGGAACCGCAGACTTCCTCCCGCTCAAGCCCAGATATCAGTGGGACTGGCACAGCTGTCACCAGTGAGTTTAATGTAGAAACAAGAGACATTGCATCATTTTGTTTATAGATGTTCGGATCAGAGCTGCTCCGTTCTGATCTGACGAGCCAGGAAAGCATCACCACAACCCCAAAATATGATCATAACAATAAAATTGTGTCCCTAAAGGCATTCCTGAAGCCTGCCAGAAGAAATAAAATGTTATTTTCAGTTCAGCTTAATCTATTTTACATCGTCAGGCATTTCCACAGCATGGACGCCTTCAGTAACTACGACCTGCTGGACATCTTGACGGGACGTAAAGTGGCTGAGGGACACAAGGCGAGTTTCTGCCTGGAGGACACAGGCTGCGACCCCGGATTCAGACGACGCTACGCCTGCACGTCTCACACGCAGGTAGAGCTGGAAATGAAGTGTGAGCCAAGACTTTACAGCTGTTATGATTTTCCTTCAAACATACAAGTCCAGGTGGGCCTGTTGGTCAGTGTAAACGGACCTCCAGCTGCCGTCAAGCAGTTTCTGTTCAGCAAGAGAGTATTTGGTAAAACCTGTCAAAGATCTGCCTTTTTCATAAAATATTTAAGCAGGATTTTGTCTTAATTTGGTCAGAAAGGAATGAGAAAACCCTCCAAAATTATTCACAATAAGCAATTAATCACGTTAAATTAAAATGAGCTTGATGATTAATATTTTTTGATGAGATATTTTGTTCTTCACAATGCATCTTACTTATGGTTTCAGTTGTGTGTGGTTTTTATTTGTGGTTTATTTGTTGTTTAAAATATCTTCCAGGTCCATAGTTGTGTTCTTTACAAAAATTAAAGTTTATTGGTCTTTGTGAGGTCAAACGTGTATTATTGTTGATAAATTACTTGAAAATGGTTTCAAAACAATATTATAACTTATCGTAATAATTACTGGGACAATTTATCATCTAGTAAAATTTAGTATCGTGGCATTTAAACTTTTACACATTTTAACATGTTACAACCACATAGATATTTTAACAATTTTAAAAAAATTGTTAGGCTACAATCAAACTCCAGACATGATCCAGTTGAAAATTTGTGGCTAAGATTGAAAATTAACCCTTTTATACCTAAATTTCAAATCTTGCTTATTTTAATTGGACGCGGTTCTTTAAATGTCCTGTGAGTAAATATATTTTTATTTATCCATAACAACTGGAACTTTCAATATCTAGCAAGTAATGTTCGTAATTTACCGCCTACTAAGAGCGACTCTGAGATTAATTTCACTTCCTGCTACGGCTGGAGTGAAATTACCGTAATAACCCCATGTTGGCTGGAAAGCGCAACGTCTCCTCTTTCAGAAACTGTTGGAATTTTTCAGATAGCGCAAAGTGTAGCGGAATTACGGTACTGCAAATTGGGCTGGATTCCCGCCGATCTGGAAGGGTTAAAGTTTACAGACTCAGTTTGAGCTGTTTTGAATGAAGAATAGAAATAAAATCCACCCTCTAAGTGCAAGACAAGTAGAGAAAACTTCTCAAAGACTTGCAGGAGTAACTGCAGCAAAACCTGGTTCTACAACAGTATTAATGGACGGGGAGCTGAAGACAACAAATGCATGCCACATTTCAGATTCTGATTTGTAAAAATTCAAGAAACTTTGTGAAATTTTCCCTTTACTTCACAGTTATGTTGTCTTGGTCTATGGCATAAAATCCAATAAAATACACTGAAGTCTGTGATTGACTTATTCATTAGCATAAATAGTTATATTTCTATTAATCCATCAAATTTAGTTTTTAAAAAATGTTTTTTTCGTCACTAAACTTTATTGTATCTGTTGTCTGAGTTGATTTTGTATAACCGGACAAAAATACAAACTTGACAAAAATAGAGTAATCAGATGTTTGATATTTGAAATTTATCTTTATTTATCTATTTAGTAGGAACAATTCACATTAATTGACTTTGCTGTAAATGCACAAGAACTAGTCAATTAGCTGATTTTTTATTTGTTATTCCTGATAAATTTGTCTTGCTAAAAACAACCAGAAGTTATAAAAAACAAAGTTAAAACGACTTGACTCCAAATTTCTATCAGTTTATACAATCAATACAAAACTTTAAATAAAGACAGCTATAATAAAAAGATAAATGAATCTTTCATCAAGAAGAAATACAAACTTTTTCCAGGTTCTCACAGTTTTAGTGGATGTGTTTGTGTTTTCAGGGACTGAGTCCAGGCTGCCATGACACTTACGCCGCCAACATCGACTGCCAGTGGATCGACATCACCGACGTGCCTCCAGGAAATTACATCCTACAGGTTTACGATTCATTCTCCTGATTACATTGAATTCACAGCAGAACCCCCAACATTAAAAATGTTCCTGCAGAAGTTTTCATTATTTTTTATTTTTTTGTTTTCCACAGGTTACAGTGAATCCCAATTTCCACGTCCTGGAATCAGATTTCACCAACAACGTTGTGAGGTGTGACGTCATATACACAGGCGTTTATGTTCAGACACGTGGCTGTCGAATAGCAAGGTACCAACTACGCACTTTAGAAAGCTTTTATTTATCAGTTCATGTAGCTACACACTTCGTTGTTCTGATACAGATGATGTGGTAAAACTTGATTAATTTGAAATTAATGTGAAAATTGTGTCCACTTCCCAATCATCTTAACTCTTTCTTTGAAGTATGAGATAAAATAAATTAAAGGTAGTCCTCCTTCCTTAATCCGTCCACTTTGAGCAGCACCATTGCTGAAAAAAGTCCCACAGCATGACACTGTCAACACCATGCCTTATGATGAAATATCTTAATATCTTTCTGATATAAACAGAAAACGTTTCACCAGAAGTAATGCTGTTTCTCCATGTGAACATTTGAACATTTTAATCAAGTCAGGAGTTCCTGAGTTTGAAGGAGGTTGAGTCGAGATGTTTCAGCACTTTCAACTTCATGAGCATTGACTTTTCTTTAATAGTCTCTGGATGTTCAAACAAATTCACTTTCCTCTGAGCTGGACAGTTTGTGGATTCTTATGAAACTAATTGGTCACAGAAATCTTGGACTTATGTGCAAATGTCTGATCATAGATTTTGGTTTGATTTGTTGTTTTGAAATTACTCCAAGTTGTGCACATTTAAAGTTTTCACTTTTTCTTTCTCACATTTCTCTGAGTATTTGCTAATCCAATGAATGCAGGCAAATAAATCATTGTTTGCTTGTAAATGGGATTAATGTTCTGCAGAAGTAATCAGGTCATAACTTTGTGAAGTAAGAAGATCTTCAGCATCATTTGTGAAACGATTTAGGTGAACTTTTGAATAGATTTTACAGAAATTCCTCCATAAATTGTACTTTCTGCAAACGATAATATTGTTTTTACACTAGTGGTTGCAGAACAGCAAAAATAAATCATTAAAGATCATCATTCATATAACACTTTTACCTATAATATGCATGTAAACCCTGGTTTGTCATATGCCCTTACATTTATCATGTCTTTCTTTTTTTCAGGGCTTAAATATTTCTAAAGTCCTGCATCAAGCTGCTGGGTTTCTGCAGCAGAACGTCGCCTCCTGTATTCTAAAAAAAGCAACTGGTGAAGTTTGTATTACAGATTTAAATGGAAAAAGTTGCATTTATTGGTCATTTCTGTAAAATATTGTGAATGAAACTAGAGATTTAATAAGAATTACTTGATTATGCAAAATTAGCAAGTACTGTTGTGTTGAGAAGCGTTGAGAAGCGGCTTTAAATCTTTCTTTTGTTGTCGTTTCTCGACTCTGTTCTTGTTGTGCTCTGCTCTGTCCTGTCTGTGTCCGCAGGGTTACTTGTATATTTCAACAATAAAATCTCCTGGAAAGTTTTAAAACCAGCAGCATTTTTGGTCAGGCTCCATCTTTCAGGCTGGACAGCCGTCAAGTGAACGTTGTTTAGTCTGAACCCAACTCTGGGGAAAACAATCTCGGAAACCTCGAAGATCTGTCCCGAGTTATGTAGTTTGGTTTATTTAAAAAGCTGCATGCAGCGGGATACTGAAACAACTGTCAAGTGTTACTTCTGGCAACTGTTGCACAAACATGGCAACCTCATGGTGGATGTGGGCTCGACCAAAAGTAGCTGTGATAATGAAGGAATGTCCGGTTTAAACAGAACAACCAAATATTTTCAGGGAACATCAGATTTGTTCCCCAGGACACACGAAACACTGATTATCCTGCGACTTTTCCTTCAATCTCACATCTGATTTGTTATTTACAAGCGTAGGTTGGAGGAAGAAATTTACCTACACAAATCGCTTGCATGCATGTAATTAATTTGGGCTTTTAATGATTAATTGGAAATGTTCTCTTTCCAGTTGTTCTCTCCAACGCAGACACTGGTGTTCCAGTTAGACTAAGACCTTATTGGTTTTGGGTCGTCCCTAAACATTATGACCAATTTACTCAAAGGAAATTGACAAAAGCTGCGTTTCTATTACAAATCTTTGATATTCTGCATATGTCCAAAAAAAACACACGATTTAGCAATTGTGGTGTTGCCATTAAATAAGAAATTAAACTAAAATCAAGCGATAAGTCATTGGAAAAGATGTTGCACCTTTATCCTCCAACTACTTCCTGTTGTCTTCTTCGTCTTTTCAACCAGTAACATCTGATTGTGGATCATTTCATCCTAGTGCAAAAACTTTTTATCTAAAAACATGAATTGTTTTTTTCTTTATTGTTGTGTTTCCATTAAGCAAATTTATATTTGTACCTTCAATTTGCACAATTTTATGGAAACGGAGTTAGCGATAGCTTGGATCAGATGGCTGATTGAACACAAATAGAACAAGGTAATGATCCTTAACACACATCAAAACTGGCTCTGGAGTTAATTTTAACTGATTAATTCATTTTATTTTAAGCTAAAATGAATCCCCAGAATCAGCTCTACTGAAGATCGAAGAACTGGGTTTAAAAACCAGAACAAAAGTGGATAAATATTCACACAGAACTGCACAAAAAGCTTGTCAAAGGCTGAAGCCTGAAATGAAAATGAACTGTTAAGTGAGTTTGAAATTCCTAACCTTAAATATGTGTGTTCATGTGAATTAGAACTAATCTGAGTTTTTCTCAACTTCATTTTAATAAAATATTGTTGAGAACTGATTCCAGTTGGATTTAAATCAACGCACTTTGTTGAGTGTTATATGAGTGCAACATTTCTAAAGTAAACCTAAATCTTCTTTATTTGCAATAAATATTTGTGTTGTAATATAAAAATGAAAATAGTTGTATGTTATTGCAGCATCCTGTGGTGCAAAAACATCTTTTTCCCACTGTCAGGTGAGCAGAGCAGCTCTGTTTTTGATGGATGTGGTTGAGCAGCTTGTGGCCTCAAACGCAAACAGAGCTGCAATCAAACACCGATGGCATGTTTGCCGACAGATCTCTGTGAAGGCACAATAACGGGATCTCGTGTTTCTGTGTCACTTTTACTGAAACCTCTGCTCATTACAGGGAGGAATGAACAGTGGCCATTTCTTACTGTCCTCCATTGTTAAAGAAAAGGCAATTTTTTATTCTAATTCAACACATCATGCATTCACCGTCACTGGGGACTTTGTAGAAGTTTCAAATTGCAAACAAGCATAAATCCTGGAGGATATATAAAGTATTTCATCAACATGGTGTTTGAGCTCAGTGTTAGCTTTAGAAACCAGGACATTTTATTTGCCAGGCTCCTTCCCTGCCTCAATAGATTGTGCAAGCCACAAAATATGTCTGGAAATCCCCCCTACTCCAATTATCCATCTCCATTCCTGTTTGTCTTGGACTTCTGGAGCTAATATTTACAGACCGGGATCTTTCCAGCAGCTGATTTCAACTACAAAAGCCTAAAGCTGAGATTAATGTGCTTGACTAAATAAATATCAGAGTTAAGAAATGTGCTAAGAGCTCATCAGGGTTCTACTTGAGAACAAAACTGTTTTCTTTGTTACTAATGTTGACAGAAAAAACACCAACAGCTTCTTGAGGTTTCTGAAATAAAATGTTCATTAAGAACAATCCAGTCGTTATGGGGCTGGCGTCCTGCGTGTTTTAGCTTTTATCCCTGGTTCAAACGATGGTTCATTAGCAGACACACTGAATCAAACGATGGTTCATTAGCAGACAACCTTTGACTGAATCAGAGGTTATCAAAAGCATTCCTGAAAGGAAAATTAAAGATAAATGGCAGAAACAGTGGGAAGATTATTCAAAAGAGAGATTGTTCTCTAACAATTCAAAGAACCATTTGGATTTTAAATGGTTCTTTGAAATGCAAAGAATTTGTTCGAATTAAAATTGGATATGGATCATGTTCCAAATATATGCGTATTTTTTCAAGGTACTTCGTCCACACCAGCCCATTTAGGGCATTAGCGTACTCGCTGTGGTCCATTTTGCTCTGTTTTGAACCAGATAAATCCACTTCCTGACCCTCATCTGAATTTCGCCGTCATCAGAGTCACGTTTGAAACTCAGCAATACAGGAATCCTCTGTAATGAAGTCTAAATTGAATTAAAATGCAGTGAAAACATTAGATTTGTAGCGCATTTTCTTAGCTAAGACTAAATTTTTAATTTTCACTCTCCACGTTGCTTTTGCCAATATACATCCAGTGTCCAGTGATGCGTTTAAATCTGAGTGAGAACGGTTTGTTCTTTTTCAGACCAATATGTCATTTCAAACAAGCCGTGCTGTGGAGAAGACAATACCTATTTGCTCAGCTTTGCAGCTTCACGTCAACATCTGGAGACGATCCTTTGGCACTGAAAAGCCAAAGGGAAAAAAAATACTAGCCTGGTATCTTTTATTTGGCTGGAGAACGTATATTCCAGTGTCCAGGGAGGTAAAGAAGGGAGATTGTGCCATATGTATTTAACGTACACTGAGTGGAAACCAGAGGAGCTTTCCAGGTGTTGTAGTGTTTGGAGAGGTTACAGAGGGCAGGGTTTGGTATTTGGAGGTCGTATTTCAACAAAGCAGGGCCGCGTGACAACGGGCGAGAAAAGGGAAACGTGCTCAGCCTCCAGAGAGCATCTTCAGGTTGGTTTAGGCACAGAGAGGAGAAATTCCTCAGCAGCTCTGTAATCCTGCTGAGATTATTCAGGACGGCTTGGGGGTCATCCGACGGCCCAGGGGAAACGGAGAGCAGACACACACTTCCTCACATCGTTGTCCTTACACAACAAGCAGACACACAGTTCTTCCAGCGAAGCCAGAGACAAAACAGTTGAGTCATCTTTGAGTGGGACTGGTGATGGATTCGGTTTTTCTTTCTCTCAAAGTGGGTGGTATCATGACTTGGGTGGTATTTGGAGGGATTTCTGCTTCTCTTGACTCAACATGCTTTTCATCTCTTCTTGTGATTGTGGCCACAAGGTAAAAGTTGTTTTGATACAATAAATGAAACCTTGCTTGAACACAGAAAACCCTTCTATTTGAGAACTGGGTCCTAATACTAATAAATGAAAAGAGACGACAGTTTATAATAAAGTTTATAATGTTAAAAAGATCTATAACAATAAATTTTATTTGAGAAATATTTATTTTAGATGTAAAAACAATACAGTAATAATTCTGTAGGCCATTTAGTTTTTATAAATTTGAATAAAATATTGTCACAAGAACATCTCCAGGTTGTTCACGTTGCAATGCATTCTGGGTAAATGATGTCTAATGGTCCAAATGCGCTAGCTCTGACCGGCCAAAACAGCAATGAGTAACATCATGAAACCTTTTTAATTTGAATCAAAGCGTTGAAATCGATGAGAGTGTAGAAATCACAAGAGGTGATGATGATGAGGAGGACCAAGTGGAGGAAGGTCGTAGGAGCTGGTTTTTGCTGCTGCTGCAGCCTTCAGCTTCGTAAATGAAACAATGAATGACAGCACCTCTGGTCGGACTGTGTGATCCGGTCAGTACTTCTATATTTCTGTGTCTGGTCCGATGTTTTTCTGGGGAGGCAGTAGTGCTGCCGGTAATACTACTGCAGATCTCCGTTAGCATTTAAAAGAGTTTCCAGTGCTGTCAGTCTGATCTCCCAGCGTTTTTTGCTCCGGCGGTAGCAGGGTTTACGCGCATTGTGGATAAAAACTGTACGCACTGCATTTGTTTTCAACTCACTAAGGTAATGATCACCTGTTAGAGCCTTTGTCAGTTTTGCTCATACAAGTGACACTAAGTCTTCTGGAGAGAAATGTTGCGATCACAGATTAGGTCCTTCAGAAGTTGTGTTTGGCTCCGATTCTCTCAGACTGCGCTCTTTGTGTGTGTGTGTGTGTGTTGGAAGCATCCAGATTCACCTCACTGATTTTTATTTATTTTTTAAATTGCAGCCAACAGTGACACAGTGTGACATTATCTAAAGTTACACCAGTCGAAGGCAGTATGATAAACTCAGGTAAAGTTAGCCTTCCTGTGTTCACCCTGTAGATTCCAGTCCAGAATGGGACATTATGCGTCATCAACCCATTGGGTTTAAAAATGGTGACCTCCATGGGTGAAAAATGTAAGAAAAAGTATTTTTTTGAAGTAATTATGAGCTTTGTTGTATCACAACAATTTTTTTTAGTTAGCAGGAAAGATACAACATATTTAGGCCAACATGGTCAACTAACCTTGGATCCCTTTAATGAGGAAACATCTGATATTGCTGATAGAAAGGTGAAGATTAAGCTGATGAGTAACAAGCAGTGAGTCACATTTTATTTGTTGTTCCATGAGTGAATAAGAAGATATTGGTAAGTATCGTCCTTGGTGCATCTCTTGGTGCCTCAAAGAGGTCCTTAAAGGGGCAGGACATTTTTTTAACGGCCCAACTGTGGTTGTACTTCACTGGAGGCGGCGCGCTCCGACAGCAACAGCAGGTCGAATAAAGAGGGTGGTGAAATTCTCAGACAAGATTTAAACAAACGGCGAGACCAATAGCGGCTCAGCTGTTCTTGGACCACACACCACCACTGAAGAAGAAATGTTTCAGCAGTTTGAGCAAAAGCACTCCTCCTTCAGAGGACATATTAAGAACTTCTCATACACAGGTGTGATGTAATGCTGGTGTCATCTGTTTATTTGATTTGCAAACATGAGACATTCAATAATCAATTATGTATTTCTAAAATAAGTGCGATGTCTGATTTGTGTGGCAAAAGTGCAGGAAATCTCATTTTATTGCAATTCAGTCTCTGCTCTTCAAATTCCTGTAGCAGAAAGAAAAACACTCTCATGTAAGAAAATAGCTTTATAGATGATACCTTTTTTTATAGCACACCCTATTTTAAGCAACATCCTTACTGAAAACTGCATAAAAATAGATCTTTGGGGGATGAAATCAGTAAAAATAAATAAATTCTATCATGAAAATACATCTTTATGTTTCAGTTGATGGATGTTTTGCGTTTAATTTCTGTTTGTACTAGCTATACGTCTCCAGGTTAATTTTGAGAGAGATTTGAGAGCCTCATGCGACAGCATTAGGTCAACACTCGACTTTGTGGGAGTTTTTCCCTGTGAAAACATCACCACCTTCAGGCCGTGCTCCGTTTCCACCAGCTTGTTTCAGCAGCATCTACCAAAAAAACACACCAAGAAATCAAAAATATCAGAACAGTTTCAATTGAAAGCTTAAACTCCCCGTTCAAACATGGTTTTATTCACAGTCTGTGCTTTTATTCAAGGTTTTTCCAGTAACATCATTCAGTGGCAAAACCACTCAGCCTTTAACTGAAAGGGAGACACTGTGTGTCCTTGTGAGTCACGTCGGCTTGCTGTGACTCAAGTTTTTGTCAAACTTGTCAAACGTTTGTGCATTTGCTCTTTCTGATTTTAAGAAAGCCATGACAAGTTTTGTACATTTTGCAAGGACAAATGTGGTAATGCTGGTTACCACATTTGGTAACCAACATTTGCCAGCAACCATTTGCTGGCAAATCTTCACATTTTATCTTCACATGATAAAATGTGAAGATGTTAACTTCACATTTTATCATTTGAAAGTAAAATTAACTTTCTGGTCATGACTGATGCACAGAATATTTTTTTTCTCACCGTTTATTTACTTTTATTTCTGCTCCAAAGAGGCTGCAAACAGCATGAAATACATGAGAACATCTTCAAGATTGATTGCAAAAGGCAGAAATTTTACTCAGTGTAATATGAAAGATTATTTTAATCTGACAACATAAATGTTTAAAACATTGTAAAGCAGTCCATGTTATCATTTCAAAATGTTAATTTGCATTGAATTTGAATTATTTTTAAGTGTTTTGCAAAATGATTCATAACCCTTGTACTTTAGCAGATCTTATCATGTTAAAACCAGAAATTTAAATATATTTTGCTTAAATTTTATGACAGCTTTAAGTGTTTTTCAGAGTGCAGAATCGACTTTTTATTGAAAAAATGTAAACAATTGCCTGACTTGAGACCAAAATTAAACTTTGTGAGGGGACTGTAGGATGTATTGAGCTGAACTATGCCAATTAAATAGTTCAGAATGGCCTAGTCAAAGTCCTAACATAAATAAAGATCCTTAAGGAAGACTTAAACAGTGAGATTCACAGGTACTCTCCATCCAATGTGACAGAGGTTGTAAATTTTTTTTTTTACGAAATTCAAGTTTCTAGTTGAACTAGAAATTTCTTTTGAGTAGATATTACATCTACACAAATGCAGATGTAATGTCAACAAAAGACGATTCTATAAAAAATGTCATTAGAAAACCTAAATACAATTCCAAAAAGCACTTTTCAGATTTTATTTTTTGAAATATTTGAAAATCATGAGTCACTTTCCTTCTGTTTCTCAGTGACACGCCACTGTGTGTTATCATATAAAATCCCAATTAAATAAAACAAAGTCAGTGGTTTAAACATATGAAAATGTTCAGGGGGTGTGAATATTTTAACAAAGTCATGTAAAAACCAAACAATTAAAAAAAATGTTTTGACAATTTGAAAAACAGATTGCCACACTCATTTAACATCAACAAAACTCAATTTATTCATTTTAATTACCATTCTATTTATAAATTATATCTTTATCCAATAATTTATTATTATATTAGCAAATTAGTTTTCAAATTTAGTTTTATTTTTGCTGGTAACTCATGTCTGAGAGTGAACCTGAAGGGTTTAAATCTGATTATTATGATTTTAAAAGCCTCACCAGGTAGATAAACTGAGGGAAATAACAGCAATTCCTATTACCACAGCAAAAAAGTATAATTTCAAAGTACAAATAACAGCTAATATGTAAGATAACATACAAATCTTAAAATTATTTAAGACATTTTTGCAAATTAGGGTTACAGTGTGCATCATTTTTTAATTAATTTATTTCTGTTTCCTTGATGCCCACTCGGAGGCCGGCGATCGCACAAAAGGACTCTAATGGGAATTCTTTATTTAACAATAAAGAAAAGGGGACCAAGAGACAACTTGCTGTGCAGGGCTCGGTTGCTTAGCAATGTCTTGCTCTTGCACTAGTCGCTTTAACATTGAACCTGCTTTGGGTGATTAATTTAGATGATTCATGCTTGCAAAGCAACAACAGCAGGGAGGGTTTAGAGACGCTTTGGTGACGAAAGAAGAGCAATAAACAGAGGAGCTGGTGTTATTTAAATATGTAAAACTCAAGAATAGCTGAAAGATTGCAAAGCTCCAGCTTGAGTCTGTAACCTTGAACGAATAAAACCCAGAGCTACAGGTTTTATCTTTATAACGACCTCTCAGACGTACGAAGAGTTTGACTTACTCTGCTCTGTCACATGGCAGTAGGAGTTTAGTGATTAAAACCAGACTCCTGCAGTTTGCAGAAGCCAGAAAAATAGATTGCAGTTACAGATATTCTTCACAAGAGGGAAGTACAGAAGCATGCACCTCAGTCTATCCAGCATTAGTAAAGATAGACCCACACGAGGAGGACTGAAATTCAAGTATAAGTCAAGTTTCCACCTTTGGTATGAAAACACTTTGCAACTACGTTCACATTCAGTAAAACCAAATGTGAAAGTGACTAAATTCCCCGTCTTTTACCCAGTTCTGAGTCACGCAGTAAATATACCAATGCTTTGTTTTGTCTCATGAGAGGAGTGTGAAGCAAGTTTGGGGTTTTCCATTTTAAAAAGAAAAAAACTTTTCCTGAAAGTGGTGACTGCTAAAGAAAAAGGTCTGCTCTGTCAATGTTTCTGTCTTCATGCCCAACAGATTCAAACTAATTAGCTAAAACATAGGAAACACAAGGCAACCTGTTTGTACTTTCTACTTGAATATTTGTACCACTTGAACATTTTCACTTAATATCTCATTAGAACGACAAACCTTCATGTAGTTTTATGTGACAGACCATTAAAAAGTGGTGGATAATGCAGGGTTTTATTTTTATTTTTCTGTATTTTAAAATCTAAAAATGTTGCCCATTTGAATTGAATACCTTCACCTTTAGTCTCTGTAAATAAAATCAAGTGCAACCATTTCTCTCGGAGGTAGCGCTAGACTGGTGCATTTGTTTTGGTTGTATTTACCCATAATTCCCTGTGCTATAGTTTGTTTCTGCTTTGGGAGCGGCCTTTAGTCCGTTTGGCATACAGATATGCATTCAAACCACGGCAAAGTTCACTTTAATCAAAGCGAGACGTAGGTTTTTAGTCAGACCAGAGTTCGCCTTTTTGGCTTAGAGTTTGACTGCGCATTCACACCTCCTCAAATGAACCGGACTTTCTAGATAGACAAACTAGAGTTCGATTAAGTGGGCTAAACAGGCCTGGTGTGAATGCAACCACAAGTTTCATTTTGGTTCATTATCTTGAACCATCACACTCTGTTTAAATCACACTCTGGCTGCTCGTTCAGACTGGAATGATTCTTTGTTCTAGTTGAAGATGGATCTAAACCCAGACATACAACCAACAGCGGACTGGTTTAGATCACAGGTGTCAAACTCGAGGCTCGCAGACTAAATCTGGCCCGCAACAGCTATTTATGTGACCTTTTTATATCTCCCGCTTAAGATAACTGTTGGGTGGTTAAATATTTTATCACTTAAATCAGTTTTCATTTGAACATGACCAAATTACATCAATGTAAAAAGACGTTTACATTTTGAGAAATACTTATGTACAGCAGATAAATTTTAACGGTTTGTTAAAAGACAATTTTATCAACTGATCCTTTGAGGACATATTCAGGATCTATCACAGAATATTCCTCTGTTAGAATGGCCTAGTCAAAGTCCAGATCTAAATACATAGAAGGAATTTAAATTTAACATGTAAAGACACTTTCCAACTGAGCCTGAGCTATTTTGTAATGAAGAATAAGCAAGAAGTTTGACAAAGCATTGACACGTGGCCAGATATCTGGGGAAAAAAATATATCTTGATGCGTTTTGACCTCAGATTAATAGAATTAAAGAAGATAATTTACAAAAACTCCGGTCAAAGTGGAGATTTAAAATTATTCCATATTTGTGTTTGCGTGTGTATATGGGAAAACAGAGATTTCAGGTCCAGTGCATTAGAGCCTACAACAAATAAAGCACCAATATATCCAGACACTTAATTTGACCTGGCTACATGTGCACACCACACTTTTCAGATATAAATTTGTTAAAATCATCTATCTTTTCAATACATGTCACAATAATGTGCGATTGTGAGCTGAACTCTACTACAAAATTCAAATTAAATACTTTGAAGTTTGGGATTGTAATTTGGAAAAATGTGAAAAAAGTCAAACAGGTGTGAATACTTTTTCAATTTTCTGCAATAAAGTGAGAAAGTCTTAAAATAGGAGTTTTGCCTTCCTGAGAGAAAATATCCAACTCTGCTGTCTGATTATAACCACATGTGTAACATAACTCAGAAATAAATTCCCTGTTGCGCTCGCCAGGCCAGACACATTTTGCAGTGTGGTGAGGACCGGGAAATCATGTGATATCAACAAAAGCAGACATATTACACCCTCTCCTTCCTCTGCCGCCCACACACAGAGACACACACACACTTTAAACACACATGTTTTCCTTTTCTTTTTTTTTTGTCAAAGAGATGGAACGCTGCTATTCATTTACTGACTTTGAACCCTGCCCTGCCAGTAAACAGAGCAAACGTCATCAGCTGCAGGCACAGACAGAAACATCAACACTGTAAAAGACGAGAGAGGAAAGGGAAAGACTTACTGTGAATTGTTCCCCTGCCTTGTCCCTTTCTGAGCTCTGCTCTCCATGGCTGGGCCTCCTGTGCCAGTGGGGGTCTTCCACCAACCCACCCACCCCCCGCCTCCTTTACACCATGCTGGTGCTCTGGCGTCCTCTAGCAGGGTAGGCAGGGGTCCTAATGGGCTTCAGTGGCGGGTATGGGCCCTTCCCACACCGGCCATTTTGAGGGTAAGGTGGCGGCTTTTGAGTTCTTGCACTGGAAGTGCTGTTGCCTATGATGACTGTAGGGTCAAGGGTGTGTGGGTAAGGTTCTGGACAAATTGGGCCGTTGTGGTTTGAATCTCCTGCAAGTTTCAGGTGAGGCAGGTGGCCGTTTGCGCTCGGCTTTTTGTGACCGACGCCTTTCTGGAGACTGGGTGGGGTGAAGTGGCTCGTTTTGACGACGGACGCCATGTGGACGGGAGAGATGGAGTTGGTTCTGAATACGACGTGATCTTCGTCAGCGCCGTGCGACAATACCCGGACCGCAGCGGGCTTGCGAGCGGGTAGAGGGGATAACCTGAAGTCCCCTGAAGACGCTGAATCGTGAAGGTTATTGAATGACTCCAGAGAGATGCACGGCTCCTCTTCGCTGAGGTCGATATTTGCTGTGAGGCGATCAATCTGCTCAACCACCTTGAATGATAATAAAGGAGGCGGTTATTACCAAAACTGCAGAGCAATTTAAAATACCACTGAATTTCTGAGTCACAGTTTTTTGGAAAGCTTCTCTACATGTTCGTAAAAGTGACCCATTATGATTCCTTGAACAAGTTATGATAGCTCTATAGGCTGAACAAAACGCATTCATTACATTTTTTATCTGCCGGTGGATCTACTACTTCTTTAAATCAATATTAAAAGATATTTATTTACTGAAAAGTTACTTGTAAGTTAGTTTTGTCTTATTTCAAGTGTACTAAGATATAGATATATCTTGCTACAGATTCTCAGTTGGGTTTGGGTCTGGACTTAGACTAGGCCGCTCTAGCATGACTATTCTTTCTACTCTACCTCTGTCTGTATCTTCAACGTTATTGTCTTTATTAGGATTAATCACCACCCCAGTCTGACTTTTTTTTTGCTGCCTTTAACAGATTTTTTTCTGGGATAGTCATGTATTTGGGCCCCATCAACTTGATTGGAGTCAATCTTACCACACAGCACGGTGCTGCCACCATCATGATTCACAGTTTTATCTGTTTGCCACATATAATGTGGGTAGCCCAGAAAATTATGGTTTATTCTCATCCAATCAGAGCACCTTATTATTAACTCTGATTAATGCTCGTCAATTACTCTGCTCGAAAGGACAGCCATGTCAGGTCTGAAATGTTCAAAGTTTAGTTTTTCTAACATGATACTACTTTAATCACAAACCTGAACTCTTTTCTCTAGTTATGTGACATTTGAATCCATCTGGTTAAACCAGAGAATGGGACTGAAAACAAATGCTTTCCACCTTTTCCTTTTCAAACATTATTAAAACCTTTATTCTTCCATTTTACAAATATTCATTACTTTGTTTCGGTCTATTTTAGAAAGGTCCCAACGAAATACACTGAATTTCATTTAATTCAAAATATACTGTCAGCTTGTGATTAAATACATAATCATATGCCATTATTAACATTCAAAATGATCGCAGATTTATACAATTTAAATTAAAGACTCGTTGGTGTTTACAGATTTTTTGAAGACACATAAGGTACAAAAATTTCAAAAATAAGATGCATTTAGAAGGGATGTCTTGGATTGTTTTGCAGAAGGGATCTGTGAAGCAGGTGTGAAATATAATCGACCTTAAAGCAATTGTACTTGTCTTTGCTTCTTTCATATATGATATGCTCAGGGCTACACAAACTGCTTTTTTTTATTAAAGTGAATATTTCTGCTCTAAACTGGGATGCAACCAGTTTCTGTACAACTAACAGATGATTCCTGTTTTGAGAGATAATGTTTAACAACAACCAACATGCTACATTGCTAAAGCTAAAGGAAAGTGTCACGTTCTTAGACTGCTATGTGCATTTGGTAATTATGCACTATTAATAAGCAATAGAAAGACATATTATAGGCTTTTGGTAATTTCTGGAAAGGTTCTTATCCATAGTATTGATATTAGTAGCTTTTATATTACCTGCTAATTAACTTTATATTACTCTGAATCAGAATTAACTATTTAAAAATCCAGAGGAAGGTTAGCAGCTCATCAGACATGATGTCCTTATGAAACAATTTACAGCTTAACCAAATCAAATAAAAATATCCTCCTTAGAAAAAGAAAGAAATGCTGAAATTGGTCGTTTTAAGCTTCTTTTTCATTTAATTGCTCTTCCTTTATATCTCTTTGTTGCAGGTTTAGTCATATCTATTATGACTTTCCTTGGTACAAAAAGGACCTGTCTTCAAAAAATACACAAAACATAATTTCGTAATTCTTTTAGAAATTTCGTGCCAGTCACGAATCAATTTGTACCAGCAGAAACAATCTTTTGAGGTAATTTGCGATGATCTACTATCAAGAAAAGATTTATTTAACTTCAATAAAAGTTGTCAACTAGCAAGAGGTTGCTCAGTTATTTGAATTTGATCACTGATCAAATCCTATATTTGCATTAGGTAGCATGCTGAAACTGGAATAAGAAAAATATGCGAATGAATTATGGATGAAAGTCTACTTTTTATGTTTATTTGTCTCAATAATATGACAAATCAACTTATGTGCAATGGCTTAATTATACAGATGTGTGTGAAATAGAAGCATAGAGGCAAACAAAATGGCAACATGTTGGCAAACAAACTACCTGTGTGACTGCTGGTTGTACTCGTCACTCAATCCGAGGAGTACATGTTTTGATCTGGCCCCTACGGTGTTGGGTTGTTTTTGTTTTTTTCGTGCATTTATCTTTGAAATGTAAAAAATGGCTTTAGGAGGATTTAAGAGGGTTTGGATCTCTGCTTGATATAGGATACAGACTGACTACAGAGCACTGGCATCCCCTCTGGAGATAAAATGAAGCCGTGTCCTTGATTCATTCCACTCATTTCAGCATTTGCAGCTAAAATAAAGTGGCACCAAAATGCAGCAGGGAGACTTTTTCTCTCTGGATTCTTCACATTAGCACTGTCACTTTCTACCCCTGCTCTGTCATTCTGTTGGCATCTCTGTAATCACCAGTAGTTTCTGTGTTTATGTTCCTTTGTTTATTCCCATGTCCATAGAAGAGCAAAGTTATTTTCTGCTTTGCTATTGCTTCTTTTTACTATCTAGTAGTTGTTTTTGAAATAACACTGACGCTCCTGTTGAGAAAACAGGGCCAAACTGAGCAAATCACCCCCACAACAAACAGCTAATGTAGTGTTTGCTTGAACAGGTTTCCCCCAGAAAACCTGCTAAGCCCAGACGTTGCGTGTTAGAGGAGTCATTCATGCAGCGGCTCGTTGTCTTTTTGAGTTGAAAAATGCTTAAAGTTGACAGGAAATTTGAAAATATCATTTGATAATTATGCTATTAAAAGACTGGAAGATTAATACCTGAACACAAGCTATAAAATCTTAAAAAATCCAAACATTTAAAAAAAAACTTTAAAAAATAAGCAATGCTTTGCCAGGTGGGGGCACAAGAAAAGCCTGGTGGCCCGCCAGGCTTGTGATACACTGGGGTAAACCAGATATAAATCTGTTGACGTAAGGATGTTTTCAATGCCTAAAATCACATTTATAAAGGATTATTTTTCTTGCTTAAGGCTAACTTGCCATGAGCATTACTCTTGTGTGAAAAGGTTTTCCTATTTTTTCAAACTCTGACCACAGGAGTTTCTGTCTGCTGCAGGTAAAACAGTAAAGTGGCCAAAAATATAGTTTAATTTGGGGCCCCACTTCCAGTTACCATTATCAATACACCAATAATGTCTCTTTTTAATTGTTAAAACTTCACTGTTTGAAAGTTGTGTATTTAACACCCTTTATTTCATGGTTAGCAAACAAAATGAACAAACTGACTCTGCTTTACTCTCAAATTATTAGGATTCAGATTATTTCTAAAAGGTTTTCCCCATTTGATCTGGAAATTGTGTAGCATTTCAATGCAGAGTGTGTGGTTGGTTTTACAACCACACATGGAAGTGTCATTTATTTATAATAAGTGACCAAAAGAAACTGCAGGTTAAAAACCCATGATCCAGCAGATGAAAACTGTGATCTATCTCAGTACAACTGAAGCTAAAAATACCACACTTTAATTTTTAATTCATTGTTAATCTAAAACTGTTAAGGTAAAAAAATTTAATTAGTCAGGGAACCAATTACTCTTTCTGTGCCAGTAAAATACTGATTTAGCCTGTTCTAAAGGGGCACCGGCCCCTGTTGGCCCCTGTCTAGAACCGCCCATGACTATGAAAATACGAGCTATTTGAATCACTGTCAGTTTTCCTAACATCTAAATAAGTTTAAAATCTTACAAGCCTACTATTAGCAAATTTAAAATCAGCCCTAGTGACCGATTATTTCACTAATAGCAAGCACTGTTTCATAAATATTAAGGAATTATTGACCAGACCGAAAACCTTGGCAGGATTTTTTGCTTTTGGCACTGTTGGGTTGGCTCTGATTACGACACATAAATTTGAGTTTTTTAGCTCATGTAAGAAAAAAAAGGAAGTTTTTTAAATTTATTTAACAGTATTATAAAGTGTTATATTATGCCTAATAATATTCTGTCTTAAAGCCAAACCTGAAGATTGAGAACTTTAAAGCCTTTATTAGCAATCGATAAGTATTTCACCACTGCCAAATTGGAATATTTGTGTAAACATTCATATAAATTGTGAACTGGCTTAAATTAAACATTTTTTCATCTATTTTGTGTCCATATGGCTCGGTTTTATTCATTGAGCAGCAACACCAGGCATTTGGCTCCAAATCGGTGCTCATTTACAGCCGCATGCACAATGAATGCTGCATGATTTAGTAAGAGTCTATATCTCTGGGCTTTGTAATGTGTCGGCCGCAACGCTGCCAGTTACATCGACAGTCTGCTAAAGGTCAGTGCAAATTGTTCTCAATCACGTCTTTGGAGAGAGACGACGACTGACTCACAAACAATGCAGTCAGCATGTTGATACACACACACACACACATGCTATGACGAGTGCACATGTACACACACATGACCTGTGTCAAAATGCTCATTTTTTCCAGGATCTGAACTTTGTGATAATCACTCTAAATGTCACTGTAGCCAGGAGAGAATTGATAAAAGGCTGAGGCATCTGCAGTCGATGCAGTCTTTCATGATTGGACACCTGAGGTACGCCCAGAGGATTAAACATCTTTAATTACAGACCTTCCTACCTCTTTCATCTCCACGTGAACTTGCTTCAGACCCCCCAACACTTCCTCCAGATCTGCTACGACTTGTCGGATCTGATCTCTCACCAAGTCCTGCCGCTCCCTTTGCCTCGTCACTTCTGAACCTTCACTGTGGAGATCACTGTTGGTGGTTGTTTTGGAGGTTTCTGAGCAGGTGATGTCAGATCCCTTATGTCTCCTTTGGCTCAAGTGCTTCTGAGGGACTTCAGTTGGAAAGAAGCCCTTATCAGACTCAGAGTAGCCGTTAAAGTGGTCCTCTGATCCACCCTCTGGCCTGCCCTGGTCCAGATAGCAATCTCTTTCCTCCTCTCCCTTAAAGACCACACGCCTTGGTCCACAGTGGCCGTTTGTCAAGTGCGAATGACCCGACTGAGGATGGCGCAGCTCCAAATGATAGCCATTAGGAGCACACGCACAGCCTTCCTCCTCATCCACCGATATGTACCTGACAGTCCGCCTTCGTCTGTACCCTTGACCTTTGACCTGAAGATGAGGAAGAGGGTGGGGTATCCCAGAGTGGAAGGGGCGTGCTCTGTCACCGCCTGCCACACAGCCACACTGTTCTCTCACAAATGAGTAGTGTCTCACCCCAGGCTCCGTCGGGTCGCCCCACTGGGCAGGGTTCAACTCCCAGGGGCAGGTTTGACTCAAGTCGTCCGACTGACTCCTAGGGCTCGGCCCCGCAAACACAGGCCTCCTCTGTGGGCTGAAATGACCACTTCTTTCAACTCTGTCTACTAGGAAATCTCTGCCTCCTCCATCTTTACCTCGAGGAGCCTGGGTGTCTCTCCAGCAGCCATGCAAGGATGGGTCCATTTGTCTGGCTTGCTGATGCCCATGCAGCTGGTCATAGTAGATGCAGTGCCGGCAGGGGCAGGGGCTGTTACTGTTGCTGTAGTTCAGAAATCGGTGGTGTCCCGTCGTTTCGGAGCCTTCTGTGTACATGTCCGAAGTGGGCAGTAGACTTGAGAAGAAAACGCCTTAAAAAACGATTGCTTTCCTTTCTATACGAGCTCACTCCAGCCCAGTCATTTGCTCGCTGTTTTTCTCATCTACTTCTTCCCACAAGAAAACTTTTGTCTTTCTTTTTTTTCTTCAACTCTCAACCCAAGACTCCTTCCTCCCTCCCCTTCCTTCCTGTCTGTTGCTTCCCCTTTTCTTTTCTCCTGTAACTGTTAATCTTCCATGCACACTTTCCTCAGACCTTCGTTACTTTACGTACTTCCCCCATCAAACTTTTTCTCGTTCCTTCTTCTTTGGTCACCCTGTAGCCCTCTGTCCAGGACGGGGCCCCTCTCCACCTCCCTCCCTCTGTCTCTCTTTCTACCTCTCCCGCCTCGTTGCTCTGTCTCATTTGGTGCTGCAGGCGTCCAGTCTTTCTCTCTCTCTCTTTGGCAGAGTATTTCCCGTCTCCTCCCCTCCCCTCCCCTCTCTGGCTCTTTTCTCCACCTCTTAGCGCCTCTCGCCTCTGGTATATTCTCTCACATAGTCGATAGTACCTGGATTATTTGAGAATCCCTTCTCTTCCCTCCACCTGAAATCCAGCCGCTGTGTGAGGCTCGTCTGGTGAAGGACTCCATGTGGTGTTTTGCTTTCTCAGAGGGTGCGTGGAAGCGTCTCAGCTGAGCTCATTAGCCCAACTAAAAGCCTTTGCACTCTGCAATTAAACGCTGCCTGGGATTCCTCAGCCAGAGACTGAGAGAAAAGTGGAGGGGAGGGGTTTGGAGAGGACCGCTCTGGGAGGTGGAGTTTCAAACATACACAGACGAGGGAGCAGACAGCAATCTGAGTCAAAAGAGACGTAGTCAGGGACGACAATTTTTCATTATTCTCATCCTCAGATTTCTCCCACATATATAATTTTTGTTCTCTCCATTCAAAAAATTTTGTTCAACACAACAGCTGAAAAAACTTCAGTCTACAGACACGGTCCTATGCAAAGGTTTTCATTTGCTTCAGACTTTCTCAATTCACAACCACAGAATATTACGTATTTTATTGACATGTTATGTGACAAGCCAACAGAAACAGTGAACATGTGAACAGAACCACCTTTTGCACTTTGCAGTATGTCTCTAGGGGCTTTACGCATTTAAGATGTTTTCTCACCTGATCTTGTGGTGGTTTGATTGGGCACCAAAATTGCGAAATTTGCTACATTTACAGCTGATGCAGTTCACTTTCACACTGTGAAATGATCCAAAGCTTTTAAAGAACCTGTTCACGCCCTCGCCTGTGGTGGCTCTTCACCAAGAACTATTGACGGGGAAAACACAAAAACCTCTGAAGATTATCTCAACTTCCTTCTTCATGAATGTGAACAAAAATGGAGTGACATCAGCTTTTAGTGGTTGTAGGATTTTTCTTTTGTCCTTAGGAAAAGACCATGATCCATTTGTCCCACTTGTGCCAGACACTTGCTTTAGTTTTGGTTGTATTTACCCAGAATGCCCAGCGCTATAAATTGCTTCCCTCTTTTGGAGCATTTCTCAGTCTGCTTTCATCCATTCAAACCGCACCAGAGTTTGCTTCAACCAAACCAAGCCCTAGTTTAGTAGGTTGTTTTTAACCGTTTTTCAAATTGAATTACCTCCGTTTTGATCAGATTGGATGAAGATTATCTGTGAACACATATTTTAAAGAATTCTAATTGGACTCAGTTCTAGGCTTGGGATTATTTCAAGTGTGCATTCACACTAGCAGTATTTAGTCCATGTTATTTGAGTCCGTTTTCTTAGAAAGTACGATTCGTTTGAGGAATTTTGATTGCACTATCAAACTCTGATGAACACCAAAAAAAAAATTAACTCTGGTCCATCTAAAAACGTAGGTCTTGGTTAGGTTGAAGTGAACTCTGGTGCAGTTCGAATGCATTGAATGACAAGTGGACTAGAAAAAGTTCCAAAAGCAGGAAGCGGACTCATCGGATAGAACCAGTTGAAGAGAAACATCAGCATTGATTCTCTGCAGCTCCTTCTGAGTTACCATGAGCCTCTTGGCTTTTTGTTTTCCGCTTTTCTCTGTTTTCAATGTGCTGTTTGCTCACAAATGTCCACTGAAACATTTCTTAGAAAAGCTATTTTTATACTAAGAATAAATTAGACACACGTAGATTACATCAACTACTTGGTGAGTTCTGAAGGCAAATGTTTGGGCGTCATTTTATTTAGAGAAAAGGGGCCTTCCCCTTTACAACTATGCACAACAGCCCAATGATATACACTGGAATTTGTGATTGTAACTTCTTTGAGGCACTAAATTAACTCCAACTCTACCACGGTTTTGTAGGAGAAAGCGATGCCCAATCAGGACTTAAAGTCATTAGTTTTTCTTCTCTCAGTTTTATGTGTGTAACTAAACTTGATAAGAAGAAGAAAACAGGCGTGTCAGCGCAGGATGAGCTACCAATATCTCTCTCTGTTTCGCTTGTGTTGCAGATTTTCATCTGAGAAAGGCTTCTGCTTTGAAAGAAAATAACTGGAGCCTTGAAAACAATGGGTTGTAAAAAAAGAACTGCTGAGGATAACAGCAGAGGAAGATGAAGGGATCCGTCCATCCCAGCAGGAGGATGAGCAGTCCAACCACAGCTGCAAGGAAGTACTGTGGTTAGAGATGAAACGGGATTGAGATAACTTTATCTTATTATATAAATATATACAACAAGCTTTCCTGTGGAAGACAGAGATATGCACATGTACATGCAGAGAACTGCACTAAAAGTTTAAAAAAGCTTTATGTTTGTTTTTAGTTACTTAAGTGAATGTAGTATTCTTTTTGGATAGTGCTTTACAAAAGTATTTAATCTCTTGAAGGGAAAACTACTGATTATTTTGTTAGGCATATTTTGTGAAGTGGGAGGAAGATGGGGGTTTTTTAGACTACCTCACAAATAAAAACCCTTCAGTAAAACCCAGTACAACCCTGAAACAATTTATTATTAATAAATAGAGTCCATCTCTTTGTAATTTAATCTCAGAATCAATCCTGTCTATAGCTGAGTTTCAATTACAAATGTGTGCAAACCTTTGTCAATATTCTGCAAATGTTGTAAAAACACAATTTCATAATTGTGGTGTGTTCATGCAGTAGGACATTTAAAAACATGCCATGTTATTCTCCAAATACCTCCTGTAGTCTTTTCCTTCATTTGTGCCAGTGTCAACATCCGGTTGTTGATCATGTGACCCTTGTTATACGAAAAAAAGTTTCTCTACTGCAGTTTTGCAAAATCAATCAATTTTAATAAGACCAAAAAAACACACTTCCTCTTGGTGACAACTTTTTATCGAAAAACAAGAGTTTCTTTCAGAATTGCTGTGTTTTCATTGAGCAGATTTATTTTCAAAATATTAAATTGCGCATTTTCTGGTAAATGGAAACGACAGCCAAAATGACTTTCTGTATTTGAATGTTTTCACTATCCATTTTTAACAATCCAGAACATTTAATATATTGAATAAAATAGCTTCTAAAATGATTTGCAAAACATAATTCATCCAAAAGTAGCCATAGTAGCATTAAACCAAGCTAACTCAGAGCTAGCAGGCCTTAGCATGTCAGGAGAAGGTGAAACCGCGGATGTGTGCAGGCTAGTTGGTGTTTTCTCTCCTACTTTCCTCGTTCTCAGGGTGTGACTCCAAGGTGTGGTCCCAGCTGAAGCTCATCGGCATTTAGAAGGGCGGATTCCGCACTGCATGAGGTAAACAAATCCTCGGCTACCAGTATCTTCCCAGAACGGACCAGTACGTCCTCTGTTCCAGTCTGTTCCTCCGTCATTGATCCGTTCCTGGATCAATATTATGTCATCTCCATCAGATCTGTGACTCTTCCTTTGAATCCTTATTAACTTCAGCTCTTCCACGGTTTTGTAGAGTTTTGGAACAATTTTTGCTTGCACCCCAGTGCTATTCCCAAACATTATGAAACAAACAAGTGCAGCAATACACTCAATTTCTCTCCATGTATTTTAGAAAAATTGTTTTTGTAATAATTTGATAATTTCATGAGGAAAATGTTAATTATTATCTGATTGTCAATATGGGTTTAGAGCCTAACGTCAGCTTCAATAGCCATAATTTATTAGAATATATAAATGCAATTGATAAAAAATAATATACTGTGGGAGTGTTTATAGACTTCAAAAAAGCATTTGACACTAAAGATTATGGATTAGTTTTAGATCAATTGGAGAAATAACTTTTTATCCACAAATGTGGATACAAAAATAAAGACATATAAGTAAATAATGTGAATTCTGATTGGCTAGCAGTCACATGTGGAGTACCACAAGAGTCGGTGCAGGGTCCTAATCTTTTTTCTTTTTTTTTTACTTTGCATAAATAATATTTGCAATCTAGAAATCTAAACTGGTAACATTTGCTTTATTGGCTGGTGATACGACATTATATTGCCCTGGAAATAGTCTGGAGCGGCTTCTCAGTACGGTATTTCTCATAATTGAAAGTGTGGAGCGAAGAAAACCTTCCTGAGACCAAAGTCAGAGACTTAAAGATCACTTCAGTCACCATCTCACTAAAGTTATATTAAAGATAACACTTTATATATGGTGTCCAAACATTTCTCTGAGCTGGAATAGTTATTTTTGTGTCTCTACATTTGTGATATTACAACTAAACAAGGTTTCTTTAAATTTTAACCTTCAGTTTTTACCTGCAGCAACAGAAACTTTAAATCCAGGTCTTTGGTTTCAACCCAACGTCCAGTGCTAATATTACACTGGACCAGATCAGGCCTTTCCTATTGCTTTTTCTTGTTGATCTATTTGCAGCACAAACAGTATAGTGCAGGGATGTCAAACTCATTTTTGTTTTGGGCCAAATGAAGATCACGAAAGCTCTTAAGGGGCCGATTGTGCTAGAATGTATTGATAAAATCTGTTCACAAAATGTCAATGAATTATTAAAATGAAATATTATTGAACATCTTTCAGTCCCTTCAGTATTCCCTGATTCTTTTTGTGTTTTTTTGCAGTAAAAATCAAAGTGTTTGTGGCACTAATTTGGAAATACTTGCGCTTATTTATGATGGTAAATTCAACTTTTTCTTACTCGCTGTATGGATCATGAATTATAATCTGACATCAGTTAAAGCTGAGGCAGCTGTTTAGTACAAGTAAGAAAATATTTGACAATTTTTGAGAAAAAAATCTGTAATAAACTCCCAATTATGTATTAGTGCAAAAAAGTGCAGGGATTTGTTGATTTTGCTTGAATTTCCTCAATAATTCTCAAGAAACTGGAAAGACTGACATAATTTGGCAGTAAACGGTTAAAAACAGCATTAATTTGATTGATAACATAATATTTAAGACCACTTAATGCTTAGAGGGTGACATAAGAAACTACGGTGTGTGTGTGGTGTAGTGTATTCAATTAGTAGTACTAAATTACAGTTTGGTATTTAAAAAAAATCTAAAATCCTTATTACTTTCCACCAAATTTATTCATATCTAAAATGCCAATACATGGAGAGGAAAGTGGAACCACAGTTAAATTCTTTGTTTCTGTAACCATTAAGGCTGATTGTGATTATGATTATGGCAAAGCTTCATTCTTTCACTTAAAATAAAACATATTTTTATACTTAAGAATATGTCAGAAAAGAAAAGAGTCACCAGGGAACCTGGTAACAAAGTGATGTGAAGCTCTTTTCTTTTATCCAAGAGCCAATTCTCACCACATTTTACTGTCAATCTTGGATCGTCTGACTGAACTCCTTTCATGCCGGAAGGGATTTAAACTGCTTTGCAATAATGCCTCCCTGTTATTCAGAACATTTTTAGTTTCTTTCCACACTAAAAGCTCATGTTAGAATGATAATATTTTCAAGTAAACTCTCCCAAAACTATATGGGAACTGTTTAAGTAAAGCTGGAGTTGAATTATTAGTTTTATATGCAGATTATAGGATGGCTTATGTTGCCTCCAGTACAGTAAAAATACCAGCCTTGTTCCAAAGTTAGAGATAATTTCATACATTATGTCAGTATCACATGTGCATTCTTCTTTTAAATGTGAAAAATTAAGATAACAATGCAAAGCTATATGTCTAAAAATACAAAATCTGCCCCTTTAGGTTACTTCCCTGACATGCATAAAAGCAGAAACTTTATCCAGTCAATCTGCATTCCTTCGGCCCAGACAGAAATACAGAGACGGGTAAGCTGATAAGAGCAGATGAAGCACGATTTCTGTGTGCAAACTTGATCTCAGTGGTTCTTAGGAGAGATTCCTCTGGCACAACTATTTCTTTGTACGCAATACAAAATGAAAACCAGAGGTACATGTGGCTGTGTGCAGGTACCTGAAGAGAAGTTCACAGCCTTTGCAGCTCTAACACCAGAGTGTTTTGTCGCCCTGCCAACCTTAGCTTTGCTGAACGACTGGAGGGCAGCAACATCAGAGAAAATAGGAGCCACACTGTACCAGTCCCACCATTGTGAAGCCTTTTAACCTGAACAGGGTCAAAATGACCGAATTGGCTCGTATGGATGTATCTAAATGAGAGCACAAAGCATTAATAGATACCAGTCAGGCAGTGTTTACCCTCCTGCTGAGGCAAACATTTTAACATCAACATTGAAACGACATGCAAATCTTAAAACTGTAACACTTTTATTATAATAATGTATGTTTTATTAGCAAAGGTTCCTACTTTCTACCTGGTATTATTACAATTCTGAGCCAGGAAACCAAAAAATCTTGATAGGTGATGTTCTAAATCCTCTAAACTGAAAACTTATTGAATGAATGTAAACATTTTTTAAAATATATATTTGTTAAAACTGTCACAAACAGTATCTGTAACATACCATCTGCAGAAATACACTTCTTCAGGTCAGAAACAACAGATCAGAGCCAGGAGGAAGGTCTTAGCGCTGTCAATCATCCCTGTGTATGCACTGCAGAGCCTGCCATAAATGCTCAGGCTAGTTGGCATGGCGACCGATTGAAGGCGGATAAACTGTTTTCCTGTGTCGATTAAGTTGTTTCTCCACCATTGGCACAGTCAGCCGCACAAACACGAGCATGATGGACAACGCTAAGACCCTCCTCCTGGTTCTGATTGGTCGTTTTTGACCAGGACGGTTCAGTGAGACAATAGTGGCATTCTGAGGAGCTGCAGGAGACGGATCTTTTCACAGATTATCTGTCTCATATCAAACTGTCACAAATATGTAAAAAAAAAAAAAAACACATTTTTGTAAAAGTTGCATACTTCAGATTTAAAATAATTCTTCAATGTCAAATTTAGCCTAATTCGGAAATTGCTGTCCTTTGTCTGTCTAAATGCCAGTTTATTACATGTTTTTAACTTAAATATCATCAAATGTATAAGTTTTGTTGCTTGTTCCTTTTCCATCTCTTTAAACATTTACATGTTTGCTTTGCCTTTTTCTGTTCATCCTCACATCACCTATAAAATAAAGGCAAAACGCAGAAGATAATCTGATATTTTTATGACATTTTCTCTCTCAGGTGATTTCATGGAAAATGGTTTCAGACTGAGATCCAGGAAATAAAGTAGGTCAGCGCCTTGGCTTTCTAAACACTTCTCCTCTTGGTGCTCAGTTGGCGTTTGATCACAGAAAACTAAGACTGTTTGAAACTGTTTTACATTCGAGATGATTCTGTGTCAGTAAAAAGAGTTTTTACCAAATCTAATTGAACACACTATCAGTTATTTTCCCCTTTTGTGAGCAAAGGGCTTTTCTTTAGGGTCAAGCATTAATTCTGGTTTTTGAAATCTAAATTTTAGTTCACTTCTCCCTCTCCTTATGTACTTAAACAGATCGTTTGTGTATAATTTGGAAGTAGATTTTATTGTGGTTTGGTGATATATAAACAAACTAAATTAAACTGAGAAAATATTATTAATAATAATAAATATTATTATTATAAAAACCAATAATAACTATTATTATGCTGTGTTATTATTGTGATATAAAAATAATAATAATAATAGCTTTTATTATTATTATAAAAATAAAAAAACGGAGATAAATATATTATATGAAAACATGTATTTTAATTTCTAAAATGACTAAACCAAATTTAAGTTCCAAAGTCAATTTTCTTATTAATTATATGACTTCTTCTTATCCTATTTTGCAAATAATATAAATGAAATAAAATAAATAAATAAATAAATAAAACCAATTGTGTCTGGATTGAGATAAAAATGATTAAAATACCTAAATATACATGATGATTTTTTTAAACAAAAGCCGTAACACGTTGAAAAGATGGATATTTATATGTATTCAATATTTTTATTGAATACGGGCCATGAACAGTACAATAATAAGAATATAAGTTACTTTTCATCTTTGATTAGCAATGTTTCATGATAAAAGCAGTACCAATGGTAGCTCTTTCTTTATTTGCAGATAAAAGTTAACACTAATAATTTAAGATTCAATTAATGTAGAAAGTTGAAGTGCATCTTTTCTGCAAACCTCGTTTAAAACTTCTCTACTCTTAATGAAGATTAATAACGGCGAATGTATCGTACCTGTTTTCATGTTATTTGTCAAGTACAGGGATGGAGCGAGCCCACCGAGAGTTTTAATGAAGATGAACAGCCTCTGCATCAGATGAGGTCAATCTAATTTCACTCTCAGTCAATCTCCTGCTGAGCGCTACATTTCCTCAGAAACAAGCATAGAAATGAAACAGAAAGAACCAAAAAAACTAGAGACGAGAAACTGTGAATGCCAGAGAATCTGAGGAGGTAAAACACATTAAAACGAACGACGACGAGTCTGACTTAATCAGGCTGATTTCCCTGAAGCGGCTTTTTGAAGGTGGTTAAATGACCGACATCCTTTGAAGCAGGATTAAACTAATTTAGGCAAGAAAGAAGACCTGCTTGGTTTTAACGAATGAGAGCTCTATTTTCTTAAATATTCCCCCATGCAGGTTTTAACTCACGCTGAGGTCGTGTATTATTTCTGTGTGTTCGTGCATGTCCTGTTTGAGGAGACACACAATGGTTACGTTGTTCCAAAGCGGATTATAAAACAATTCCCATTTCTAAGCCAGGAAACCCAGTTGCATCATGGAGCCAGAAAAACGCTGCATCATGCTATTCTGGAAACGAACACAGTATCGAACTGATTTCACTTTGTGCAAGGTTGGAAAAGAGGGGCATTTTTATCCCTCTCATTTGGACTAAATTAATTTTATAACTTAAAGACCTTTAAATGGGTTCACATGGTTAGTTATTATTACAAGTGGCCTATTTCACAATACGCTGCATTTAAAGACCATAAAGAGACCTGAGGGTGCTGTGGCTAATTCCTCTCTATGTGCCAAGCATCAAGGACACCACATGGGATGTAGCTGTTAAGAATGGGCCTGAAATCCACATGACAACTGCAAAAGGCACTAATAGGCAGAATAATAACAGGGGGACCCATATGTTGCCTTGAGACGCCTCTCAGGAAGCAGTTGCCAAGGCTGACAGTGAGGAAACAGAAGGGAAATGATTCATTTCGCCAGGTTATAATGGTGAAGCTGTTTTTCCACTGAGAGCTTTACTTGGGACGGGAAGAGGATGAAAAAGCGTTGAAGCTCACCTGGTTTTTGATTTGAAGGAGAGACAGGAGGCTGTTATCAGCTGTGCTCTGATTTTAGGAAGTCGACACAAAAGGCAGGAGCATGATTTTAGTAAAACCGCTGCAGGTCAGCGCTCCAATCTGAGGCTTTTGTGGAATAAAGTTTCACAGATTCCACCTTTCTCTATGATTTCGTCCTCTAAAATTAAAATGTATTCATGCTTTCTTCACCAAAGTGTGTTCAATTAGTTCTGAGCAACTTGGATTTGTGGAAAAACTTGTATTTTCTCATTTTTAATAACTTATTCCTGTGATGAAAATACACTTGAATACTCCTGATGGTCGTGGATGTAATTTTAGACCAGTTTTATTATTATTATTATTATTATTATTATTATTATTATTATTATTATTATTATTTGAAATCTGCTTTGTTGAATTATGTTGCTACTT
Source organism: Alfaro cultratus (assembly GCA_903066825.1). NCBI lineage: Eukaryota > Metazoa > Chordata > Actinopteri > Cyprinodontiformes > Poeciliidae > Alfaro > Alfaro cultratus. The sequence continues at coordinate 14,756 of CAEFZX010015967.1, read as the reverse complement.
AAAAAATAAGTAAATAAAAAGCTCCGTAACATTGATTTCCAAGGTTTATGACATTTAAAAACTAATCAAGCTTCATTTAGTGATTCAAATGCTTTATTTATTTAATAAATTCTGATTTTTGTGTTTCTGATTATTAACAAATGCTGTAAGCTTTTCTGCATGAATAATTGCTCCTGTATGAAACACTTTTTGGTTTTACTTATTTTATAACTACTGACATTCAGGTTTAAGGTCGGCTTTTTGCTAAGAGAAAACCTCCTCTGACTTTAAAATCTTGTATTTTAAGTTGATTTCAATTCAAGTATTTGTAGCTCAGAATATATACAGCATGTAAAGATTACAACATTTAATCTGCCTCCATTTTCTGCAAAAACAGACAAACATACAGAATATGGGAAAGTGCTTAAAGTTGCTCATTTTTAAACGCGTTTAATGTCATCAGACATGATAGAAAGTACATTTCCGTGGCGTTAAAGAGAAAGAACAGGAAGTAGAAACGTCATCGCTGCTCCTGCTGCTGGAGACAAAGAGCTCAAAGATGGTGAAGCAATCACTCGCTTCACACCTAATCTGAGTCGAAGCATGCCAACATGGATAGACCATGATGAAAAAGGCCAGTGACCTCATTTGGAGAAAGTTTTCAATTATGTCCTCATCCTGCCACAGAGTAATCGTTGCTTATGGAGGTGTTGAGGAGTCGTTTAGGCTTCGTAAACAACCTTTAAAGAAAGATGGGCAGTGCTGCAAGACCTCGGCTGAACCAACTCCAGGAACAGCGTGGCTTAACATGCTGCTGACGCAACATCCAGTCTTGGCTCCGACTACGCATCGTCTCTTATTTTCTTAAGTGGCAGTGTCCTATTTAGTACCGCAGCTCTTGAACAGCATTGTCTGTGGGAGCCGAGGCTCTTCGCTCCTGTAAATCACTGTCAGGGAAGATCACATGAAAAATGTTGCAAGTTCAGACTCTATTCATTCATCTGCACTCATTACAGTTCCTCTAAATAATGTTGGCACAGTTCCTGAATATTTTAAAGAACCGTAAATTCAGTAATGTTTATTTAACTTAACAACTTGCATGTTTAGTTTAGTTTATTTAGGATCCAGATTTAGATGTCAGATGATTTTAATCACTGAAATTGTTTTTAGAAATTAAATTATTGTCTTTGGACCTAAAGAGGAACGATCTGGAGTTAACACACAGCTTCACTTATTTCAACTAGAAACTAGAGATTAGGTCCGAAATCTGGCTGTAGTGATGGACTCAGACTTGATACATAAAGACAGTTACAAAGTCGGCCTTCTATCATATGAAGAATATTTCCAGGATTACAGCACTAATGTCCCAGCGAAATCTAGAGAAAATCATCTTTTAGTCGCATTGATCACTGCAACATTGTCTTGCTTTTGCTTTTGATTCATAATAAATGAAACATTTGATGTGCAATGATGAATTTAATGATGGTACTTGATAAAATGTAATGTCTGTTAATGGTTTTCACTGTATGATGTGCTTATTATGCTTTTTATGAGCTACACAAATAAACTTGATTGATTAAATAAAAACAAAAAGACATGGAAAACAACGTGGCAGAATAATAGTAGGTTAAATACATAATTATCTGCAGTAATATATTCGATTCACAACCAGGAACTTAAATTGTTTAATCTGTCCTTTAAATGTTTAACAATCAGCATTTCATTACAGAATTGCATACAACAGAACACCACAGTTCTCTGCTATTAGCTATAACTTTTGCTTCTCTTTGTAATAGCAACACAGTTGATTAGTCAAAATTTTTATATTTGACCTTTGGCATAAAGTAAAAAAGTAATGAAAGCTTTCTCTATTGTGGAACATAGTGTTGACTTATTTTCTTGTCAAATTCAGAAAACCTTCCCGTAAATTCTCTGAATCAGGTGTGAGGAGTTGATTTTCAGAGACAGAAGTGACGGGTGCATCGTTCGCCTTTCACAAGATTTTGTTGTTGTGCGTCACAATCTGGAGCTGCAAGCAGCCTTGAACTGCCCTCTCCTTTTGGCCGCATTCCAGCTTCCTACGAAGCAACCACGAGTTGTTGCCACCGCCGCCACACTTGAAAACTTCCAGGCTCAACATTTGTGTGTGTAGACTGTCAGTGGTGCTGAAAATGAGGCTTGAAAATTACATCCATGCACATTTAATTAATCAAGATCCAGTCATAAAGCAGCAAAAAGTTGGAGAAGTATCCAGCTGCAGGTTTTGTTTATGGCAGCCTGTCAGTGTCAGTCCTGTTTTGATTTGTGGATTTGTGGCTTTTACGCTCATCAGGAAGGGCAACTCTGCGTTGGGATGCCAACTCACCCACTGCAGGTGATGGAAGGAGGAAAACTCTGGAAAAAATGAAGCAATGAACTGGAGAGCTCCTTCAGTGACAGACTGCTGCATCCTAGTTGCACAAAGGAGCGTTATCGCAGGTCCTTCCTCCCAGCAGCTGTAATATTTTAGAATTACCTAAGCGTTTAACAAAACTCAAACGAATGTTCACATTCTTGCTGTTATTTATTTATTTTTATTTCAACTGCACATACCTGGTGTTTTTGTTTTTTGCCATTTTTTTATTTCTTGCACAAATATACATGCAGATTTAATCATTTTTAACTACCTTACTCAGCTGCAGTATTATTTTTTGAGTTTTGTGCAAATATTTTCTCACTGTACATTCTCCTATCTTTCTGTTTTTATATTTCTTACCTCAGCTTGAAAATATATGCTTCTGTTCACCTTTAAATTACTGACACACCTAATTTTCCCCATTGCAGAACAATAAAGTAAAGTAAAATATATATTTCTATTCTAACCTATTCTATTAGAACTGTCACACCAGGTTATGGGAACAGTGGTGAAGCGCATATAGAAAACTGAACATTTAAAGCATTTTGATCAGGGAAACTCCCTAAAATTACGGTGAAGAAAAGCTGAACAAAACTGTGTCTACATGCAAAGTTTTAACATTAAAATCTCTTTTTAATCAGACGGTTATTCTGCTTGTTCTCCACACTTTTCATACAGGAAGATTATTTGTGATGCACAACCTCCTACCTTTATTTCCGGTTTAAGCAATAATTAACTTCTCCATTTAATACAAAGGTGATGATGGTTTAAACTTTAAAGGTTCATGAAGAATTTGGACATTGGATAATTTTTTTCAAGCTCGTTTTGGACTTTGTTCCCTACAGACTAACATGGTAACTATTAGCAATTAACAAGTTAAAGAAGCCAAGAAATATGAGAATTGCAATTAACTTCTGAACAGGATCTGTGTTGAACAATCAAATTGGTGCATGTGACCCAAACCAGTTGACATCCTGTATGTTTTTGAGAATAAATCCAAGATACTTTTTAAATCTGACTGGTGGAGTTTTACTTGTGCACCAGGTTTTATACTTACTGTAAAACTTCTCTCAGGGGTTTCAGTTCCAACATTTTGGCACTTCCACTTTTAGTTTATTTTCAAAACATCTGCTTGAATTTACTGCAAAATTTCCTGATTGGTGTTTCTGTTCGGTCCCATAAAAAAAAGTCAAGTCCTTCATCAGGAGAAGAATAACAAGAACATTTTAATAAGCCGAGTCTGGAGCTCAGACCAAATTAAAGTCAGACTGATTGGGAGCTGGAGAAATGGGATTGCTAAAAGAAATCAGTATTTTCTTTGTTGTCTCTTCTGTGGATGAAGTTTTTTACTTCTTGTAAAAATAGAAGTATGTGCAGTTGCACAATTTTTCTTAATTGTGCAACTGCATAAAAGATCAAAGGTTTATTTTCTAAAAGTAATTTTTGGCTTTACAAATTAAAGTCTTGTCATTTTTTTCCCAGAGCAAGTACGAATTGTATCATTCATCTCATTTTTATTCCTCCTTAACTTGTACAAAATAAACATGAAGCCTCATTCAGATAGATTTAATGAATTTGTGCAGAATAAAACAGAAAGCTCACCTGCTGTTGAAAGACGTACATTAGAGGAAACACAAAACAGCTGCTGTTTAATAATTCACACATAGACCATTTTGATGCTTTGTTGACAAGAACGCATTTAATATTTCTTTGCTCTGTTGGAATTTAGTTTGAGCTGCAGGACTTTGTGACTAACTATTTATTTGATTGACCTAAAAAGGTTTTGCACACAATATACAGGGTTTTTTTTAAAACTGCAAAGTTTTTATGATTTGATACCTCTAAGCTGAAAATCTTAGTGGAGCGTTTTTCCCAAATATGTTTTCTAAACTAAATATTTATAATCATTTTAACTGTAACTAGCTGGAGGATACTATGAAAATATGACACATTTTATTTTTTGCGACAGGAAATTTAGTTTAGTTATTACTCATCAGTTTGCTGGTTCAGAGTAAGACTTATGTTTATTCATATGTTCAATTTACTGACTATAATTAGCCTCCCTGCATTTCCTGTGTGATGCCACAAACAGAGGCTTTCAGACTTGACAGCTCGGCAAGCAGAACCGATTCTGCATCCAGCCAACCAAAAGTAAAGGATCCAAAGTTGTACAACTTTGTTAAATTATTCAGTTTTCTAAATCCATTTTTTAGCCCTCCAAGCAGGCATGAAAGTGGCTGAACGACACGACCAGTAGGTGCCACTCATGATCCTGGACTATCTGTTTTCCTGGAATAATAACTGCATTAAAGACCAAGACAGCGACAAATCTGATCTTCTCTTGAATTTTACTTTAAAAATTCCTTAAATCATAGATTAGATTTGTAGACTAAAATTAGTGGATGATCTCTTCTTCATTTAAACTCTCCTGCTCGGCATAAAAGCCTCTTGTTGAAGCATTTTTCACACCTCCAGATGTGATTAATGCAACAGCTCCCCCTGCCGTCCATCCTCCAAAGTCCCTCAGCACATCCAGACTCTCATCTGCTGCTCTATTATTTCAAGATAGATGTTGCTTCTGCATGTAGCATAAGATAGAAATAAATCAATTTCTCTTTGCATCAAGAGCTTTTACCATTTTTAACCTTGATATGTCCTAATTCCAGAAAATATATCCTTCGTTTTCCACCTCCTATAAATGTGAGGCAGTGACTATTTCTGAGTTCAGAGGGTTTGTCAAATGTGTCAACATGTTCTTTTTCAATAATGAAACCGATTAAGAAAAACAGATTGAAAGTACATTCTGTACCTGTCAATAAAAGTTACCAAATTAATCTTGGTGTGTAAATGTTTAGAAAAACCTGACAAAGTAAAAATATCAAAACTTTCTTCTTAAATGGGAACCAGCTTAAAACTTAAAGCAAAAGAAGAACATCTTCCAATTATCTTTCAATCTTGACACATTTAATAAAGTTGAAAAGATGCTTTTCCTTAAGGTGATTTAAATTAATCTATATTTGCCTTTTTGCATACATAATTTGTTTAATGGGAGTATTTCACATGCCACTACAATCACTCACTTACTTTGGCTTTAGTTTGTTCTTAATTACCTTATTTTGTTTCATACGGCAAAAGATTTAGAGCTGCTTAGTCAACATAGAGACTGTTAATAGTTACTTCCTTGGTGAAATAAAAAAAAAAAACAAGATATGTGGGTTTAAGATGCTAGTAGAGATAAGGTGTTTTCAGATTTAAGTGTGTTTGATAAGAAAAACACAAACCAGCAGCCGTAAACAGCTCTGTGCAGCCGGGTGCCAGAGGATTAAAATAGTTAAAATGACCTCTTTCGCGTGAGCTTTTGTTTTCTTTTGAGAATGAGTGATTCTGTAAAGGATTTCTTTTCGCCTGTTTGACTGGCAGTGGTGAGTTTAGTCACCGTAAACACAATTCTCTGCAGAGTCACACAAACAAAATGGTTTCCAGCCCTTCTTTTGCAGAAGTAACTACAACTTTAGTCCACCTCTAAACATATAGAAGGACGGCAATTATGTTGTTGCAATTTGGGAAAGCGCAAAAACAAACACAGGTGTTGCATTTTAAATATTTTGTGTAACAATAGGTATTCTTTTGGTGTGCAGAGACAGTTTGCTGATGTTTACCTTCGATGTGTTTCAATCTAGCTCTCCAGAAAATTTGAGAAACTTTAAATATTTTGCTACAACTCTTTAAGCCAAGCTGTTGAAAACAAATAAAACAAAAAAGCAGAAAAAGTCCTGGTAAAATTAACTGCAACTAAATGTTTAAATGTGAAATGTTTTCCCACATTTCATTTGTTGGAAATGCATTACATGTTACTGCATTAAAATTTCTTCATTTGAAACGCATGAGACAACAAATACAATTTCCACTTTTTTAAACATTCATTCACATTTTTTAGTCAATATCATCTCCACATGTGAAACTTCCTTCTTCACAGTTTCTATGGCTGAAATGAAAGTGTTCACATGTTACAACACAATAAAACTACCACATGTGAATAACCTTTGTTTAGCTATTATTACACATGTGGGAAATATTGCACATGTGAAAGGTTTGTCCGCCATTTTTACACATTACAATGAGATTCCTACAAACATGTATTTTTTTTGCACAATATAATTCCCACCTGTGAAACATGTGGGGAAACAACATATTATAAATTCATTGTCACATTTGGCTCCTGATACTTTTAGATGTGTGGTGAAAAAACATAATTAATTATCTATAATCATCCATTTAAAGATAATTAATCTTTTGTTTAGCAGCAATTATCAAACTGCTTTGCTTCCTTTGTTCCAAGTTCCACCTCACCTGTTTTTTTTTTGTTTGTTTGTTTGTTTTGTGCGAGTGTGAGGTCTTCACATACAGAGCATCTCTGCAGGGTAATGATCAGTTGATTAACTGTCAGGGATTCAGAGAAATTTGAAGCTCAATCAACGTTTCTACATCATTCAGTCCAATTATTTCAAATATTTAACGTGATCACATGCAATCATAAACATTTGATCATATTGTAAAAACGTGTGAACTTCATGAATGCTGAAGGACGCTCAGTATAACTTAAAGTGTTTATAATGTAAATTAGACCTTTTTTAGCTTTACATCATGTTATAAAGTTATTTGCTCATCAGAAACATTCCTGGAGTATTGCTTTGATTTTTTGTTTGAGAAATCCTTTAATCTCCATGGCAACCACTCTGGGGTGCCTAAACGCTTGTTCCCACAAATCTCCTCTGCAGCACTTTCCAAGGCAAGCTTCTGCCCGTCCACTGCGATTCCCAAACTCAGTTCCTCCAGACTAGCGGCAGCAGCAATTAGCAAACGCCTGCTGGAGCTGCGAATCTACTAAGTTTACCATTCGAGTCACTTCTCAGAGTAAAGCTCCTAAGAACTGCTGGAAACGTCACTGTGTGAAGACGTGCCGAAGGTGGCGATTCAGAAAGAACATAAGGTTTTTAAAGAGACAGAAGCCCAATTTCAAGACCTCAAACTAGAAAGTAAAATTTATTTTAAGTCACGTTTGATATTTGAAGCATTTTTATAACAATTTTAGATAATATGATTGTGCCATAAAATGGCACTATGCATCTGAAAAATGAACAACACCGGCCCTTTAAAATGTGTGTTTTTCTCCAGCAGGCTATTAAAATGCTGCTGAAAAATATCATCATTTTCTGCATCATTAGTTGTTTTAAAGCTTCTCTGACCTTCTGTAAATGCCAGGAACTGGTCTGCATGTCCAGTAGACATTATCCAATTTTAGATAATGAGATGAACTCTTGTTGGACTTCAAAGCGGTCAGAAAGCTGTTTACCTTTAAACTCCTTGAGCCGCGGCTGCACATAATGGACAGTCAGGCTCCTCAGAGCCAGCTAGCCCATTAGCCGGGGCTAATGCATCCAGCGCTCCCCGCCATGTGCTGTCCATCACTGCAAACTAGATCTGGTTTCACGCGGGAGCCGCCTCATCTCTTTGTGCTCGGAGGAAACTCTCGTTCCAAAACAACGACCCCCAAGAAATGTGACAGATCGGATCAGTGACACACACACAAAGATCTGTTTTTTCTCTTTTGTAGTGTCAAGAGGTTAAAGGTTCAAACGACGAGTTTTACAAAAGAGAAACCTGAACGAGTTATAAAAAGCAAAACCTGCAAATGTACAGGCACTCTCCTAGACGTATGGTGGATATTGGCTCAATCAGAAGGTGAAATTGTTGTCGACCCAGCCTGTAATCTTGGGTTTCAGCTCCACCGTGCTAAATGGACCGGGTGCATTAAAGGCCAAAGTGGAGCTGTGCAGAGTGCTTTTAAAAGGCTACGAGTTTAAAAAAAAAAAAAACAGCAGACAACCTCCCCTGTTTTCCTGCGAAGGGATGGTGACACGCAGCAACCGTGTAGCGAGGCTTCGTGTATCAGGTTGCTGCTCAAACAAAAACAGACATGCTGATGGAGAGAGGGCAGAGGGAGGCATGGAGGGAACTGTGACTGACATGAGGGCTCACATGTGACAGAGACGGGAAGTCTTCCACCAACATGGCTTTGTTCAAACAAGCAGAGTTTATAGGTGGACATGGGAAAAAAATGCACCACACAAGTGGAAGAAGGTATTTTTTTTTAATGGATGCCAAACCTTTCATCCTCTGCAGCCTTGTCTTTCGTTAGATGTTTTAAAGACGGTTTCCATATCACACAACAAAGTTAGTTATTGCTCCTCCCAAACCAGCATCATGTCAGTCAGTTATTGTTTACAAAGCACCACATGCTCATTCATTTCCTTCAAGGGCGTCTTTTATAAACCAGTTGGACGCAATAGTTTCCTGTGAAATAGTTGTGAGGTCAGAAGAAGAGAGATTATCCAAAGATCTCTCTATCTCTCTGTATTCCCTGAGATTGGGGCAGGATTTTCAGCATAATCTTTGCAGCATTGAAGACTTTTTTTCCCACAGTAAATGTGCTTCCCTTTCCAAACTAAAATCCTGCTTTACTTTACTTTCAATATAAGAATACATGTCTAACGTAGCTGATCTAAAAAGTATTTTTGTCTAGTTTCTAGTGCAAATATCTTAGCACACTTGAAATTAATTTACAAGTAACTTTTTTGCAAGATGGTGGAGTTTATTTTGAGTAAATAGAAAGATACTATTTCCACTGAATGATTTCTACGGAGCCCCATAGGGGACATGGAGAGTTTTTTTCTTTTGCGTTTTCTCGCAATAGTGTACTGATCAGTTCATGCAGCATAACTAAATACTGAAAGTCTTTCTTATGGTGGCCCCCATACTTTCAACTATAATGTGAGGTTTTTCCATATATGTTAATATCTCGTCTGTGAAATATCTAAAGGTTTATATCTTCTTTTTTAGGATAAAATGCAGCACAAACCTATGTGCTAAATTCAAAAGCAAAACAGACCAAGCATGGCCTTTCCATCTCTTTCCAGATGTAAACGGAAACTTTATGTAAGAAGGAAAGAAAGGAAAAATCCATCCAAACTATTTGGACTATTTTTAACTTTTCTCCATGGGGTAATAAAGTCATCTGACAGTTTTGATTGTCTTTTTTGTGTTGGTAGTTTGAATGGTTTAAAGTGTCATTTTTATGTGCAGTTCCATCTCTACACAAACAAAAAAGCCTTGAGTAAATTGAGTTTCAATCAGTTTTTTGCACCAAAGAGTTAAGAATATATAAACACAAAGGAAAGCAAAAGAAACTATTTCCCCACAGAGGGCTCCGTAGATTATTTCAATCATAACAAGGCATTTTTTTAAGGGAATTTATTTGCGACATGAACTATAACGTTGTAATTAATGAATTACTGACTTAAAACAAGCTCCTACATCTTACTGAAAAGTTATTTGTAGGTTGGTTTTGTCTTATTTCGAGGGAAGATATTCGCAGCAGAAACTAGACCAAACATACTTGGTAGGATTTAGTACTTATGTGTGTAAATGAGGTGGCCAAACTTTTATAGGTATTTACTTTCCATTAGGATCCTTCTCTCTCACTCAGAAACTCTCATTTTCTCCCACTTCCACCAATAACAAGGGTGAATCATCACCATGAAGCAAATATGCCAATAGTTTTGGCTACCAGCAGGGTGTGTAAATTCCACACCTGTCCCATCATCATCAGCCTCTTCCTCCTCCTTTCTGCCTCTTCCTCTTCCTCCTCCTCCTCTTTATGTGCCGTCTGTTTTCACACATGCTCCCTTCCTCACTTACGCTCATGCTCACCTCACAGCGAGCAACTTGAGGAGAAGCTAAGAACATGCACAGCCAGGCAGAAGACCCAGAGGACACAGTTTGGGCCCACTTCGTTTTTTTTTTTTGTCCAGGTGAGCTGAGATTCTTTTAACAGATGCCTTTGTGGTTGAAGATTTGTTTTTCTTCCTTATAATGCAGCAAATAAATCCCAGTTGACATGAATAGGAACTTTTTCCTTCTCATTCAGGTTGTTTTTCTTTTGGAAATGTTTCTGTCAAAGTAGATTGCTTTTGTCTAAGCCTCTCTTTGTTTGTGTCTGTTTTTCGCTGAAAGAAACCATTAACCTGAACTGAACAAGTCTGGAGAGGCAGAACTAACTCACGTGTGAAGGTGATAGTGGGGCTTTTGTCGCCCTGCTTATTTAAGATCAAGGCGGATCATTACACTTTTTCTACACAGGAGAGGAAGAGGAGGAGAGGAAGAGGAGGAGAGGAAGAGGAGGCGAGGGCGTCGCGACAAAGGCTGCAGCTGCCTTTTCTTCTTCTTCTTTCAATGAAGGGAGAAAAATGACATAATGGCATTCATGCTCAGGTAACTTTCGACACTGATATCCTTGAAACTAATCCAGCCTTTGAGGTTTATTTACAAGATTTGTGGGAATACGCATGCAGGAAAATCCAAAACTTTGAACTTGCTCAAATTGCTAAATACTGTTTTTAAACCACTTTGGGTGATTGATGAGGCAAGAAGTGAAACGCTGGTATTTTAAGGTCTAAATTATCTGATGCATCTCTCTTTACAACTTTACTGACTGCACATCAAGGCTGTGCAAACACATTAGATGGTGGGGCTGATGTCATCGTGCCCCCATTTGGGTGGAATAACAATTTATTCTGAAAACAGAGCTTCGGGTCCTGAGGCTCAGACAAAATAAGAGGATCGAGTCCTGTTGCAGCTGGAGAATGGGGCTTGTAGTGGGAAAGAGAAAACTGATATTGGAGTTTGAAGTCCATAATTACGCCATCTTGTCGTGAAATTTAGGAGTGACGAGAAACATATTTCAACCGCCATGGACAAAGATTGGCTTTTAAATGATTCCTTATCCTTCACCCACCTTTAAAGTAAAGAAAACAGCTTTCAGTAACAATGAAGTTGTTTAAATGTGGTAAGACTAAGTTTAATGTCAATCAAAGATAACTTGTGTAAAACTTGAGATCTTTTCTGCCCACAGCCATCACCATCTACAATAACTCTTTGAAGAATTTTGAATTAAAATGACTTACGACAACATTTAATTTCCATTTTGGATGAAGTAGTTTTTAATTAAAGAAGTACTTTTTAAATTATGTCTTAATTTATTGAGGGAGAAAACCCTTTCAAATTACTCTATGAAAAGGTAACTGCTCTACATTGATAAATCATAAATTAACAGTGGTTGACCAAATTTCTTTGGAAAGTTGATAAATCACATCAGACTAAATAGTGAGACCTGGTGGTGGCAGTGTGATGATCTGGGATTGCGATATTACTTCAGGACTTTATGGATGAAACAATGAACTCTGCTCTTTAGTAGAAAATCCTGAAGTAAAATATCCAACCATCAGTTTTATGACAAGGCTGCAGAACAATGATCTGATGCCAGCAAGTCTGAATGGATATAAAAAAAAATTTGCTTTTGGTTTGAAAATCATTCTTAGATAATGAGATTTTATTTCTTTCAGTTCCCCCTATTTTGATCTCCTTTCAGAATGAGCTATTTTAGGGTCTCTTGTCACTTTAAATCCAAATAAACTCAATGTTTACACTCGCATGTGAAAATGGCTCCAAACAGATGTGCAGCTATACAACCATCTTTGAACATAGCAAAATATATTTTCTGAATGGTAAGGTAAACCAAACAGTTTCTCTTTTCCAGCAGCAGTAAAACTAACTGAGCGAAAGTAATGGAACTTTCCTTGGGTTGCTAGGTAACAGAGCTGGGCTTGGCTGGGGTTGCTAGGTAACAGTGCAGCAGCAGTTAATTTTGACTTAATCTTAGCTTATTGTTTTTGTGTCTTAAGCGTGTAAGAAGCAGTTGAAACCCAAATTAAATCTACAGAAGGTGAATTTTGCATGATAAAATAATGTGATTATTATAATGTTATTATTTCATCACTGTTGCTTCGGTCAGTGTCTTTTCAGCTCAGCAACGATTGGTTACAATGGTAACATGACTTTGATTGACACTTTGACCCTCATTGGCTGCAGTTTATCAGTCTAATCTGCCTAGAATCATGTGGCAGGTAATGATTTGTGGAAAAAAATATCCAAAATAGTAATTTTCAGGGATTTTGCAGGTTTTGTAAATGTTTGGAATATCCAACTGGATTAATAAGCAGCCATTGAGGCGGCATTAACAGCATAAATTAGGGAGTCATCTGCATAAAGACTCACTTTGCTGTTTACATTGTATTCACTGTAGCCTTATGGAAGTGATAAGTTCTTCCAATTTAACAAATGTTTTCATGCAATTGTACAAACTTTCTGAAATTCACTATATCGCCAGGTTTTCAAGTGTTTTTTGCACTAGAACCTTTAAAAGGACAAAGAGGACAAAACGTTCTTATTTCCTGCTAAAAAACAAAAACTTTTTTTTTCAGAAAATGAAAGAAAAGAAAAGAATTTTTAGTTATTTTATTTGAAATTAAACTGACTCTTTGTTTGGCAAGCCGCTTCACATATTACTAGCCAGTAACGCATGTGACCACTTTTTATAGGCAAATAACTTCTGCTCTTCTGCATGTCTAGGAATCCCATTTGGATTAATCAGCATGAAAGCCAAAGATCTTATCAATCTATCGCTTTTATCAGATTGATTGTGTTACCTCATCAAGCAGATCTACTATCTCCACTTTAAAAGTTTATAAATTGCATGATCCATGTTTTTTTTTTCTCTGTTTTACAGAAGGAGAAACAGTTATTTACCCCCAAACTGCACAACAACAAAACTGAAATTTTCTAAAGACGCAGAGCTTAGCTCATCAGTGAGCATCGATACAAACAGGATTTGTTCACAGTGGCTAAGTTCAGTGTCTGACATGAAAAAAATCATCTCCTGCATACCTGAAGCTGTCCATAAATCCCAAAGCTGAGGAGAGACGGACGGCCGTCATTAAAAAGCACCTGTACTGTAAAGAGAAGAGGAATGCTGTAAAAGTCTTTGCATGTCCAGGCGCTTCTTCTGATTTATGAGGAGAAAAAGATGAATAATCAGGCAGTGATGGAGAGCAAAAGGTTAAACTAGAGTGATTCGTGAGTGATTGTTGTTTTTTTTGTTTTTTTAATCACACTAAAGATGATTTTAAATGGGCATAACTGACTCACTGTGTCGAAAATGCAAAGACAGAGATGATGTAAGCTTATAAAAAAAAAAGCAATTTTTGCAGAGTTTAAAATAGAGCAAGGGCTTGTTACTATCTGTGCTTTCACTTATTTTGGGATCTGGTGACACTGAGCTGCGTGTGGGTTGTTTACTCGTGTGCCTACTGAACTGGAATCAGTGTGTCTTTGCAGAACTGGCTCAGTCCAGCAGGAACAAGAGTGACACCTAATGAGAGCCATCACCACAAACACACCAGACACGACCACGAACATTTGTATTCATTTTAAAGAGTCGATGATGACACAATGAAATAAAATGTTCACTCCTCTGCCCTAATTTGTCCTCCTGTGTGGGCGAATCTGGCTGCCTCTGCAGGTAGTCGTTCTCATCGGCAGCTGATTTCTGCTGAGTAACACTTTGCATCGCCTCTCTTCATTCGTCATGCTATAATAAGCTGTCAGTGTGTCTGCGAGCGTCTTCGCTAAATTGGGATACAACAGCTCGACACCTCTGCAGTCATTAAATACCCGAATGGATCGGTGCTGCATTAGCATAAGCAGAAGTGATGATCATAAGACGTGCTATTGATTTCAGATAACTGGGGGGTTGAGGCCGCTGTGTGAACAATTACTCCTCACCTTGAGCCATGTTACTGCGGATAAAATTTGAAGACTCTTTCTGAAGGAAACACAAGCTCTTTATAGTGAAATGTTCTTTAAAAATGTAATCGAATATGCATGGCCTGAATTAGCCTATATTACTTTTGACTGTTTACAGTCGAAGTTCAAGTTGCAAACTGGATGCGTCAGAAGTAAACACACTCACTAGATAAAGAAAGTTTGAGTTAATTTGAAGAGTTTAAAGATAGGAAATTGATAGAAAATTATTAATAAGAGACTAACAAGCTCAATTTCCATTAACCATAAAATTGCGCAAAATAAGGAAAATAAATTTGCTTAATGGAAACATGCCAGTTTCAAAAGTTCTTGCGTTAAGATACGGAGGTTTCTCAAAATAGATATATTTAGCAAAACTGCTTTTTTCACACGAGTCACGTGATCAACAACCGGATGTTGCTACTGCCGAAAACGACAAAGAACTGTTACTGTTGATTCTATGCTGCATCATGGTTCTTTTTTTTTTTTTTTTTTTTTTATATTATTTAAATCACTTTGAAATTCCTTGCTGCTGAAATGTGCTATAAAAATAAAATTTGATTGATTGATTGATTCTAGACACAGGCTAACAGAAGTGGCTCTTTGGCTCACTTATATATTAAAT
>CAEFZX010015966.1:0-11585 GCA_903066825.1 Alfaro cultratus | reverse complement strand
GAGACATCTTTTTCACACATGGATTGGCCACCACAGAGTCCAGACCTTAACCCCATTGAGAATCTTTGGGATGTGCTGGAGAAGGCTTTGCGCAGTGGTCAGACTCTCCCATCATCAATACAAGATCTTGGTGAAAAATTAATGCAACACTGGATGGAAATAAATCTTGTGACACTGCAGAAGCTTATTGAAACAATGCCACAGCGAATGCGGGCTGTAATCAAAGCTAAAGGCGGTCCAACAAAATATTAGAGAGTGCGACCATTTTTTGGTGGCGACTTTTTTTTTGGCCAGGCAGTGTATAAATGCTGTGGGAATGTTGAAATACAAATGAGGTACTTTTGTAAACTGAGTCACCGTACATGTAATACCTGTCACCTGTTTATTTTGTTTCATGTTTTTTTTTGCTTACTATACAAATTTTACTTGTTTTACCAGCTTTTTCTGACTGGTAAATTCACTTCACACCTAAAGTGTAACTAACCCCCAAAAGAAAAGGTTGAATTTTCTTTTGGGGAATTTTGGGCATCAAACTGCACATAATCAAATAACAGATTTTTTTTTGTTTTTAAATTAATCTGGTCCACTAGATTTTACAACTTAAATTTGCCAAGCATAAATGTTATATAACTCTTTTAAAATTAGACTAGTATACTTTTGAGAACTCTATTTTGTCACAGTCAAGCTATGTATATCCTCTGCAATCCTCATCGAAGGTTTGGAATCACCTGTAAAAAAAAAAGTTCACAGCAAATGCAGAAACTAAAAAGAAGAGTTTTATTGTGTCTTGTGAAAATGTTTACTACATGTGTGATGTCTTACCTGGCAAATATGTGCTACAGCCTCCAAGGCACATTTTTCAATAATTAACAGCAGTGGATTTGTGTCGCTCAGTTTTTCTACGATTTTAGAGTAGAATCCAATTCGATTAATACGTTCCTCCTAGTAGGTAAACACAAATCGTAGTGTAAAGAAAATACATTGAAAACATAAAAATACAGTACCAATAAAGAATCCCTACCTTTTTTAGCTTTACTTCAAACTCTTTTAAGAATGTGTTTCTCCAGAAAGAAGTTTGTTCCTCATGACTGAATGACACAGAAAGTAGCTTTGTCCAGACCTAGAAATGGGATTTTTTTTTTATAGTAACAGATAAGCAGCATCTAAACTAAAACATTGTCAAAAATACAAAGTTGAACCTTTTTTTTTTATTTTCCAAAGAGCAACAAATAAAATCCTACAACAATTAGAGATGTACCAATCAATCGGCTGTTGACCAAAATCTGCCAATTTTATTTTGATCGGCTCTGATCAGATACAATACATATTTAAAATTTTCGCTTTAAGTGCAACAAAAATGAAAACGTACTTTTCCAGTTTGTAAATATACAATATATAATGCTTTCTTTTAAGTTAAGTGAAATCAGATGGATTTTAGGAATCCATCTGATTTCTAAATCAGATGGATTTAGGAACCAGATGCTATATAAAAGCAGCATATTCTGCTTTTATGCAAAGCACAAGGAGAATAATCACTATTGGACAGCAACACATTTTATTTTTTATTTATGGTCCATTTTGCATCTTAAGATTGAATCAAAATCAGGTTTACAGAAATGTAATTTGCATGTGTTCTAGATATAAGAGTAAATTAGAATAGGCACAAATCAGAGGAGAGGTCAGACCTAAAAAAAAACAACTGGGAAATAGTGTGGGCCAGTTAATTGGTGTGGGTCAGTTGTGATTGAAATAGTAATGCATCATACTGCTGCCTGTAATTCTTACATCCATTTCGTTGGGAAAAGAAAGCTCCAAGTCCCATTGGTTAAGCAGTTTGCTGTTAAAAGTGTTTCTTCGCCATTCAGTTATAATTTGCAATGTCTCTCCGAATGATTCTTCCTGGGTTCTCTTTTGTACCTGCGATAATTATTACAATGTTATCAGTTGAGCTAAAATTGCCATAAGAGTGGAAATCTGACAAAATGTTAAAACACATATGTAAATAAGGTGTGACAGATTAACTGACAAATCTTGCCTCAGAATCAGTGTGACCATATATCTCAGAGATCAGGGAGACAAGCTCAAGGAACTGAAGAGGAACATCACAGCGGTTTGGTTCTTTTATGTTGCGGCAGACAGAACCAAGTAGTCCCACAGCAGTTTTTAGACAACACTCGCCATATTTGTCATCAAAACTAGAAAAAAAAGAAAAATGTTTTCTAAAATATTTTTGTCATATTGCAAAAATTGCTGAGAAAATCTTTTTAACAGCTTGTTAAAATGTTATAGGCAAAATTTATAAAAATTGCTCCAGCTTTACGATTTGACAAGTGAATAGGTTTGTTGTATACTTACCTTTGCTTATGATTGGATTCCTTTCTGATGAGATGAGATGACAAGTTTTTTAATGCCTGTGTTAAAAAAAATACACCAGCAATTAACACTCAATTTTCATGAAATCACATGAAGTTGTAGATCTCTGTAGACTACTCATCTTTCATTTTGTCCCATTGCAAAAATGTCTTATTTTTTTATGTATATTTATTAAGATCTTCAAGCATACATACCATGTAGATGGAATGATCTATATTAGATTTCATGCTGAAATGCATATAACGAAGGACGTCAAGGAGCTCGACTTGAACTTTAGTCAAAAAGTTCATCAGATCTTCCAAATGCACCAGAGACATCCACGATCGCACAAGAAGTTGGTCAATGTCCACAAGGTATGCATGATTTTCAATGATTTTCATCAGATTCCTATTTAAAGTCACAGAAGGTTAAGGTAGAAATTTGAAGAAATGCAGCATTTTCAAAATTATGCAATAAAAAAGTCCTACTTTGCACCACTATCAGAAGAAAACAATCCTTTGCTTTGTCTCACAGTCCTCAAGGGATCAAATTGTGGATCAAAAACTGGTGGAACTGGCTGAAACGGCTCACTTTCTCCATTCAGAAGATGAATCAAGGGGATGATCAAGACCCACTTTGTTGTTTGTTGTCTTGCATCGTCGCAAAACTTCTCAACAACATCTGCAATACTGTAAAGAGAGGGTCATTGTTTGGTTATATTATCTATTTTAATTTTCAACAAAAATGTTGAATTTCAATGTGCACATTTTGCAAAAAATACAATGGAAACTCAAGGTTCTCCTTGTACTCAAGTGGCAGTGGTATAATTGTCTCTGACAGTATGTGGGCTCTTCTCTGTAATACTCAAAATAAACTTTTAATCATCAACTGATTAAAATTTTGATATTTATAAAATTAACTACTATAAGCTGAACAATAATGGAATGGAACAATAATAAATAGAAAGTTAAAGCCTCCATAAAGATAAGCCACCTTCCATTCACCAGAAGTGATTGAATAAATAGTTAAATAACTTCCTAACAATAACCAACTGACCTGGTTGACCATGATATACTATTGCAGTGACTGAAGAGCTGAGTCTGACAGAACTTAACTGGTTGAAATCTTATCTTTAAAAGAGGGACTTCTTTCTGTCAATAGGTAACTTCTTATTGGAGGGGACAGAAGTGATGTCTGGTATCCCAGGGTTCAATTCTGGACCCCCTACTGTTTAATATCTACATGCGGCTCCAGCTCAGGTTATAAGAAGTAATATGACTGGCTACCGTAAATACCCAGATGATAAAAAGCTCTACATTAGCCAGGTGACTCCGAATCCATCTATGCATTGAACAGATACTTGGAACAAAATCAATGTATGTATGTGCCATAACTTTCTCCAGCTGAAGCTGGTGAGATGAAAGTCTGGGTCTCTGCTTAGGCTGCAGAGAGATCCTGCAACCTGATCCCAAGTAAACAGAAGCTAACAGATGGATAATAGTACTAAAAACAACAACAACAATAATAATAATAATAATAATAATAATAATAATAATAATAATATATTTAATTTAAACAAGTATCTCAAAGTTTGAGATTTTTTTGAAGTATAAAAATCTCAAACTTTTTATACTTCAAAAAAGTTTTTATACTTTTTTGAAATATAAAAAATTATTTTTTTGTACTTCAAAAAAGCATTAAAAATTTGTAATCAAATGCCAGTAAACTCCAAACCAACCCCTAAACACATTGTGCTGTGTGGTTTCCAGCTCTGTTGGCCCAATATTACCTCCTATCTTTCTATGACAAATTGGAATTGACGAATATTACTCACTTGACCGAAACATTTTAACTATGGCAGGCCCGTAAAAATTTATTACATAAATATGCTTGAACTGATAAAGGAGCCGCAAGGGGGGAGACTCTTGTGCACAAGACACTTATTTGTTTTCCTCCATTATCCAGTTGGCTATGTGATTTTTATATTATTTAAACATTTCAAATATTTTCACAAGCAATGTCTTCTGCCATTGTATCTATGCTTCCTTCTCACCACAGTGACCACAGCCATTTTTGCATTCCAGGATGCACATGCTTTACAAACAAGTTAAAAATATCCAAAAACAGAACCCGCAATCTGCCTCTGGTTTAGCAAATTGCATTAATTGTGGTAAGTCATACATTTGGATATCCTCCTCCCAGTATCTTATATGTGATGGTCAGCATATATTCAACATATTTCTGAAAACAAAAATGCTAATTAGTTTGTGCCTGCTACGCTGGTCATTTTGCCGACACAATCCTGTTTTTATGTCTTGTTTGAAGATCAGGTTTGAAGGTGCTATCAAGTTTACACATGTTTTTATGCACACTTTTAAAGATCAGTTCCTGATTTGTTACATCACTGCAAACTGCGTCAAGTCTGTGTTCTTCTCCACTAAGGTCAAACAAGAATTGTTTAAAAGTTTTTAAACAAGGTACATATTTAAACTCCAGTGCACAGCTGTCAAGTTCTATGATTTCTTTGTTGTATGATTTACCATCTAGTTAAATTATTATAGTCTGAACAACAAAAACAAACAAGTTTCTTTATTTTTCTTGTCATGTCTATTCTGCTTTGTGTTCCAGAGAACTTTCTTTTGTGTCTATCAATTTTTAGCTTTCTCTCATCAGATAACACAATTGGAATAAATAAAAATAGTAATTGAGCTTCAGCATGTTCTCGAAGGGCGCGAACTGGAGCGCTTTTACATGTATGTGGTCTTATTATGGGTGTAATTGTGCATTAGTGTGTAAAGTATTTTTCATAAAAGACTGAAAATACTTCTTTAGCAGTATTTCTTTGACATCCAAGGTAGAAATTGTCCTTGGACTGTTTATCTCTTGATTTGATAATTTACATTTTTGATACATTTGTGATGCATGTTGCTGACAGCATGGACATTTATTCTGTGGGATGTCATGTGCCTTTGCATATTGTATAAATAATCATGGTGGGCTGTATCCTATATGAGTATCTGTTTAAATCTTGTAATCTCCTATGAAGTCCATTAACATAAAAAATTAATAGGTTTTGTTTTGATCATTTCATTAGTGACTATATGCAAGGAGTTACCTGTTTTTATCTGCTAAAGGAGCTCCAAAGTCTTTCCAAAACTTTTTGAAATGATGCTGTGCCATATTTGGCAGGCAAAGGAGATCACACAAAGTAGAACACTGATCTGTCATTAACCCCTTTAGATGCATGTTGCTGACAAGCAAGGCGACGACTCCGGTGTGTAGTGGATGAAAGAGAGGCTTGTTGATCAGTTTGTTCAGAAAATCTCTCAGCATTTTTTTCACCTGCAATATAAGTTACACAATCAGTGAATATGATTCTACATCAATAAACATCACGTTTGCTCAATTTGCTAGAATAATTCTTGGTGAAACACAGTGCTTTTTTCAGTATAAGAGATTATTTGGGGGAGGCCACATTGATATTTACCTGATCTGCACCGTACGACAGCTCCCATGGTCTCTTACTACCATCATGAAGTAAAGGAAAGCTGTATTCATATATGAACTGTTGTAGAAGAAAAAAGAAGTTCTCCACATTTTGTTTATTCCATGTTGTTAGAAGATCAAAGATCATTTTTAGCATCTCCTTGCCAGCTTGATCTCTTCCTTTAACCACAGTGCTCCTTAAGGAATTCCAAGGCCAGTTACGTTTAAGTTCCAGGTAGATTACATCATCATACTGGTGCCATGACCCTTAAAATTCAATAGATACATTTGATGAGAATATTTTTATGCAACACACAGCAAATTTTGTACATTTTCAATATATTAATTACACATTTTAACTATTAAGTCTTTCAGTGAGATATGATCTGCAAAAATTTTTATTTGTGAAATGCACTGTAATTTACTAGTTGGTATATCGATATATGCAGTGTAGCACAGATGATATGCAGAAAGGAAAACATAACTTTATTTCTATCCAAGCATTTTGCTTTTTAAATTATTCTCTGAAAAATCCAGTTGAGAAAAGTTGTGTATCCCGCTTTCCCCTATTACTAAAACAAATTTTACTGGACTTCCTACACATAAAGAAAAATTTAACTCAAAAGTTAAAATGAGCTGCACCTCAGTATCAATACACTTGCACCTTCACCTATATTTATTGTATTTCTTGTTGTGCTGTTCAATATAACAGCCACACACTTGTCTTTAATAATAAATAAGTACCTTTTGTTGAACGTAAAGGTCTACGTAACAAAATCTACTATACCTTCAAGACTTAAATATTCTTCCTTGATTGAAAGGCACCTATTGATCAATGGATTTTCTTCTTTGTTGTAGATAGTCTCATACTTCTCTTTTTCGCCAAGCTTGTATATTAAGTATTTGTAAGGGAAGTCCAAATGAATTACATCTTTGGGAATACAAATATCTGCTACAACAAGATACTGTTTGTCCCCCAGGTTCCTGCAAAGCAAAAAGGTTGAACATTAGCAACAAAGCCAGTAAAGATTTTGCAGAGAAGTGCTAACAATCAAATTTATATATTTAAGATAAGATAAAACCTACTGGAAGACGATCATTTCTGGGCCCCGTGTATTCCAGCTCCCAAAAAGTTTTTCAGACATTAGGAAAATTTTGTCGTTTTTTGGATCTATGTCTTTGGAAGTGACAGCATGGAAGTACACATGTATATATTCCCTGTTTGCTAAACTAAACAAAAAAAAAAAAAAAGTAGGTTAATGATTTAAATTTTATGTCAAACTATTTAAACTACACAATTTTGATAAGTTTAAAGTACAGCTACAAAATCTATGATTACATTAAATTTGTTATATCCTAAATATTTTGTATTTTGAAACATTTAGTTACATATGGTTTGACTACTTCATAGAATATTTATAGAGAAATTTCCTAAGTGTTTAAAACGTACATTGGTAATTCAGTGGATTTAGAAACCTTTGCTGGCACTGGACAACCTGGGTCCTCTTTCCTGGGTGGGCTCCAGGGAGAAGACAGCTCTGAGACACCTTTGTCTCTGATGACTGGTTGCTGTTCTTGATTTTTTGGCATCTGTGAGCTTATCGCCTTATCTGACTGAACTTCAGAAGCCTTTAAAATATAGAAAATAAATAATTAATAATTGATATAAAATCAAAAACTCAATATATTTGTTCAATTTTAAAAATATTAAATCACAAAACTTTTTCCTTTAATGTCAAATAATTACCGCTGTGTTGGATTTTTCTCCTGTGTCTCCTTTGTAAGACAAATCAACAGACCTCTTTCTGCTGCCTGTATCAACTGTTTGAATTTGTTGACCGCCATCTTGAGAGAAATATGACTGATTACTGATCATTTGATTGTTGTTTATGGGAGTCTTTTTATCATCTGGCTTCACAGAGGCATCCTGTTGTTCTTGAACAATTGCCACATCTTTACTTTCAACATCAGTAGGTTGATCTTCTTGGTTGCCTTCATTATCTGTTTGTTCAGCTGACTCAGAGCTAGTGATACTGGAATTGCTAGGCAATAATGGTGATGCAGTCTTATGCAATGGCTTAGGAACAATGTCACATGACTTGTCACAGTGAACCTGTAAGGCATCCTCCCCTATACAATTTTCTTCCTGTGCACTCTTTGGTAGTTTTTGTTGCATGTGATCTGATTGGTCCTCTGCTGGAGCAACATTTTTACTTGTATTTGAATCAATCTGTTGCTCCTAAAAAAGAAAATAGTTAGCCTTAGTTTCATGTACATATTTAAAAAATGCACAATGAACATTAGTTAACATATGTCTACTATGTAAGTCTAAAATTTATCATATAAATAAGGTAAATTTAAGCTAGAAGATACAGAACAAGTTTGAAGACAAGTTATAAGGTTTAAAATTACAAAAACCAAACCACTGTTAATAAAGACATGTCCTGCAACCGCTAGAACCAAAATATCTATTACACCAAGAAGTCAGCCAATGTGAAAACATACACTTAGCAACATACACTTAGTTCCATACACTTGGATAGTATTTTATGACTTATAACTACCTGAGCTGCGGTGTCTGTGTCATTTGTTTCAGAACATGCATTTGGGGAACTTTCAGTGTCTTTGATAGTACCCTCATCTGGGAAACTTCCAACAAAAGCTGATTGGTTCTCCTTATAACCTGCATGTTCTTTATTGATTTGTTTTCCATTATTATCTTGAGTTCCACCCATACTTAGTCTATCTTTAGACACTGTTGCATCTTCATCTTCTTCAAATGTTGACAGTTTTGACACTTCTTGTTGAGGTGTTTGTTCAGATGATTCAGGAGCGATGGAACTACATTCTGCAGATAAGGTTAGTGACGCAGAGTAAGATAATAATCAAGACAAATTCTTTTGTCGTCACCAGTAGGTTGCATCTTGTCCTACTATACCTTTTGATTGCTTCTCTGTCTGATTAGTACCTAAAGGTGTAAGCGGCTCAGCTGGGTTGACAGAAAGGCTTGATCCAGTAGTTTCATCAGAGTCTTGTGAACCATTCCCATCAGTAGCGACAGGAAATGCCTTTGTGCCTTCGGTATAACTTCCTTTGATCTGAGGGATTACAACAAGCGGTGTCTGGTTCTGCGAGGACGTCTCTCTCTTGTCCTGTAAGACAGTGCCAGGAGTGTTATTTCTGGTAAGACCAGAGTCACTGACATCGACAGCTTTCTGCTCCTAATACAAAACGTCAAACATGCATTTTTGTAATAAAAGGATTTTCTGAAATAAAACATTGCTTTTATGACAGCAATCCTATAAAATACTGCACCATTAAATATACTTAACCATTAAATATATTGGTTAAGATTCTGATTTTGAGTGGAAGTCCTGAATCCATATTTCTCTCTGAAGAAATGTGGATTTGTTTTATTTTCTAAACTAGCTTCCATTTGTGCTGGGTTTCATTTTCTTCATATTTACTGTTAATGCGTTTCCTTGTAACGATTTAACTTGGTAAGTTTAGTCCGTCTCATGTTAACATACAAAGCCCTTATTTGATACTTTACTTTGTTTAGTTCTGCTTATTTTGTATTGTCACTAAAACTATGCTCTTTAATACAAAGGTTGAACCCAGTGTTAAGCTAAGTGCTTTAGGCTTCTGGTATGAAAGTCATTGTAGAATGCGAAATCAAACAATCCAAGAGTATGTTTTACTTTCAAGCTGTTGAGATTTTACCAATGCACAAATATTAGTGTAACATTAGCTTATTTTTTTTACAAAGCAGAGTACCTTGCTGATTTTTTTTCCATTATGCTCATGGTTAGACTAATTGTCTTCTTTAGTTGTTTATGTTTTAGTATCACCTTTGGAATGTGGTCATGTTTTGTTATTGGAAAGCCACGGTCAGCATGTGTGGTTCACACACTTACATAATATACAAGTTAGATACTGTCATCTAAGGAGTAATTGTAATAACCTACAAAGCAAGAATAGCACAATTTAAATTACATAAACTTTCTTTTATATAAACAGAACCATCATTTTCCTTAGTAAACACAATTAAGTATCTGCTATTCACCAAGAGCACTTAGCTGATTACTGAAAGGTTGTCTGGCTTGATATTGATTATATGTATGAATGTAATTCAATCCTACCAAACACACAGGTGTAGATCTAAAACAAAAAATAGTTTAGTAGTTCTAAAGCTACGATATGATAAATAGAAAGCAAAGACTTGTCTCTGGTTATCTTAGAGATACATTACATTAAAATGTCAGCTTGAAAAAGATTACTTGATACTGCAATTCAGAAGAGCCTAATAAGAAAACCATTCCTATCTCCTGATATTTAATTATATTAGAAACTAGATGAGAGAAAATCTAGCATTAGGTTACGTTCACACTGCAGCCAGATCAGATACAGGTCAAATACAGGTTGCTCAGACTGTCACATGATAGCCTGAGCAACACAGATCAGATTTTTTCAAATACGACCCCAACCATTTGGATCTGTGGTCCTAAATGTTTTCAAATGTGACCTGTGTCTGTATGGCCAGGTTGCATTCATTCAACTTGTATGTCATTGATATTTGATAAACATCACTATTCTGCGTTCTGATACATGGAAAAGAAAAGAAAAACAACAACCATGGTGGATTAAATTGTTAATGTGCTGGCTGTGGTTGGACAAAACCTCTAAAATCTCACGATTTTAAAGGTTACCATTTTACTTCTGCAAACACTGAGCATGCTCGCTATGTGTGACATTACTGCACCCTCTACTGTGCATGTGGGATACTTTTAGGTTATTTGCTGTTCACCTGGGAGATCACATACAAGTTGCATATATTTGGAAATGTGAACGGCCATGCAAAAAACAAACAAAAAGATAAAAAAATTGTAATTGAGCAATAAAGCTTGCAGTGCGAACATAGCCTTAGTGTACAAAAGCCAATTTCAGAATTAAGTACTATGGGATTATATTTAGTCTTTTATTATAAGATGTTAATGAGCAGGTATTGAAGCTTATATTACCTAATAGACATGCTATAACAACATCATGGTATGGCCCTGCTGTTTGTGGAATAATATTTGCGCCCTAACATTCTTGACCTTGTCAGGTTGACCGAACCAGCACCTGGAGCTGCAAAATCTCGAAAATAACAACTCCCTATTAGGAAGTAGGATTGATAAACCGAAACTGTTGAAAGTAACCCAAAACATTAGTTATGTGAGCAGACGGTGCTGTAATATTCCAGAAGCAGTTTGTTATGCAGATTAAGGTGTGTGCCTTAGTTTTCTAACTGCAGATAGTCAGAATGTATATCAGATATGACTGAATCTTTGTATGCATTTTTCCTGTCTGATCTCTGAAAGATGTTTTTCGCATGTTATTAAAATTTGGTTGATTTTATTTTGCTGACTCGTCTTTGACCTCTCACATCACAAACCTGGGGGAAGATGTGCGTGGACGTCTTTAACAGTACTCAAACTAATCTATGTCGAATTTAGAATTACCAATCAACATACAAGATACAATTGTGTGACTTATAACTACCTCGGAAAAGGTTTCTGTTTCCGTTGTTCCAGAACAAACGTTTGGCAAAGTCTCAGTATATTGCAAAGTGCCATCATTTGGGTAACTTTCAACGACAGCTGCTTTGTTTTCCTTACAACTTGAGTATTCTTCAATCATTTGCTTTCTATTATCATTTTGCTTCCCATCCACAATCAATTTGTCTTGAGATGCTGTCGTAGCTT